>DWDU01000407.1:0-19460 GCA_018245575.1 Jemadia suekentonmiller | reverse complement strand
TCATGAAAGCAATTTAAATATAAAAGCGCATCCACAACTGTGCTTCCGTTTAATTCATTGTGATTACATCCCAGCTTTATCTGTATATCTGTATGAAGTTTATTGAATTAGCTCGCTGTGTGCCGGCCGCGCTTATCGCGGGCCGTGGATTTGTTTCATGTGACTCTGTAACTACGCATTTACTGAATCACCTATACGGTATATAATACACATGTACATATTATGTATCACATCCTGAATAATAGAACTATACATTTAATATTGACTATATGCTGACCGCCTCGTAGGTCGTGTGTTTGCAAGAGTAAGGTTTGAGAGGTCCTGGGTTTAAATCTCGGATCGGACACTGTTGGCTTTATGTAACTTAGATTTTCCAGTAGTGGTTCGGAGTCCAGATATGTATCCGAGGTATGGCATCATCCCCATCCTCATCCCCAATTCCACAGTGGGACATAAAAGTAACTGGTGTAAGGGGTGAATGTACTACACTACTATTGGAGTATGTTACGAGCCATATTTAATATTTATTTATAACTGTCTACCCTCTAAACTATAATTGGAGGGCGCTAGGGGACCTCCCAATTTTAAAATACACAAACTAAAATTTATAACCATAAATAAAATAGAAAATATAATTCTTCTACTGCGATTGTGAATCTAGATGTAAATTGCATTATTTGAACTATTGAAACAGTAGTCGTAATCCTGTGAAGAATCCTGTGTCCAATGGTGGAATTGTAAAATGGTTGAAGATAATAAAAATAATAAAATGCCTTAATGATAATGAACACGCCTTATCTGGGCATAACTCCTCAGAGGAGTTGTATGTCCAGCAGTGGGCGGGCTGAAATAGGCTGATGTGGATGATAAGAATAATATTGATATTGATAAATGCACAGATTACCTATAACTATGATTTTCCGCTACAGTTTATATTCGCTACACGTAGCGTGATTATTATGGCGTATTTACAAGAATCCGCGGCGGAAACTTTTCCCGCGTAAATGCTTACGACCAATTAGTTAGCGTAATAACATATACAGAGTACTGCAAAACGGCGGTTACGAGAAAAGTAGTACCTATATAGTATGGACATAGTATTTCTAGTATAAAGGCATACATTAACAGCATCACACAATAAATAACACAATAATATTAACTATGTTAAAAACAGATGTTCCGAAAAATGTTCATAACTGTTTTCTATATTTTGTGACGGTAGAAAGGCTCCTAATAATCAGTCAAACGTTTAGTCACAAATCAAATATCATCAATATCACATACCTGATGTGATAATATGTATTTGTGTGTGTATGTAGGTAAATGTATGTAATTATATGTACAGTATCTTTTACATCAGTACATATGTATATAAAATATTACCAATGGCTTTGTTGTGCCTACTGCATATTCAAATCATCACTCTAGGTTCACTGGTAGAGAATGCCCTTAGGCATTAAGTCCACCCTTTCTGATTTAAGTATAGATATATTGATATTACTATTGAGTAATCAGTACAATAAAGATTGCACAAATAAAATATAATAATAGTGAAATTAATAGCATAACAACATCATCAGCCTTCCTCAGTCCACTGCTGGACATAGACCTCCACTATAGAAAGGGGTGCCCACAATACCCATGCTGGACATGCAGGTTGACAAATATCATACACAAACCCAAAATCAGTAATAGGAACTGTATGTTTACAGTGGAACACCATTGTAAGTGATTAAATAACTAACTAAAAAACTAAGTTATAAAATGGGCTGAAATCTGAACTTAGAACAACATGACACTTAACTAAACTAGACAATGCAACTATCTTTAATTACTAAACGATGAAAAGTATCCAGTATTGAAAAAATAGAAGTCCAGGGATTCAGAAACATGTCTAGTAAGCTGGTTTGCTTTGGCTACAATTCTCAATTAAGCTTAACATTTATTTAATAAGTACAAGTTATTTTCTGTAACCGGATTTAAAATTCACCTACAAAAGTAATTATATATGAATGTTTATCAGCAGCCCGGTTGCAATGGTTCCTGCTAAGCTTAGTTGGCTCGTAGTATCTGCCTAGTCCCAACATATCAAAATTACCTAAGTAAAACATGTTTTATATGATCAGACTATTTTCATACCGATTTACTTCAATATTTTTGAAAAGAAAACATGTCATAAGCATTTCACATGATCCCAACTAGTATAGTGAATGGAAAAATTATTTATAACAATTGTAATATTAAAGCAAGGTGTTTTATAGACATAAAGTTGCCATTTCAGAATAGAGGATCATAATTAACTAACTTGTTATGGGACATTACAGAAAGACTGTTGTCATTATAATGTACTTAAAATTTTACACCTGTCCCATAACACTCATGGTTAAATAATGTGTCCATGTATTCATAACCTATTGAGCTAAAACTAAGCTAAGCTCAAACCTGGCCATAACTGGGGTGGATTTTCGGATATTTTAGAAATTAAACGTCACTCGTATATTTTTATCCAACTGATTATTCATAAATATATAATATTATATCCTTACCTGAAATCTTGTAGCAGATGGCTGGTCTTTGAATCTTGAGGGCTTTTCTACATCTCTAAAGCTGCTCTTAGTGACTGGCATCTTAGGTCGCAGAACATTCCCATTGGTCACCACGTCCTCTATAAGCTTATCAGTCTCCACGTTTTCCTTAGCTTTAAATTGCAATCCAGATTCAACGTCAATATCAATTTTGGGAATCTCTGTGGGATACTGGATGTTTCCGTTAGTCGCTGCCATAGATTTCGCAGAACTGATCTTCCTAAATCTTCCGATAATCACATCTTCTTCGTCATTAGCCAGCGCCGGCTCAGCTAACTTACTGGAGTTCCCGTTTATGTTTACGGGACTCATTTCTATATCTTTCGGCTTCGAACCCATTGTATATATGATTTAGTACACGTAAGATTAAAAAAAATGTAATATTTAATTCATGAAACACATGTTTAAAGGTATTTCATTCAAAACTTCAAGTATGTGAAACGACACGTGATATTCTTTATGATTTTCGAGCGATTTATTTGTTTTCCCTGTTCAAATGACGGGAAAAGTTGCTTAAAATATACGGATTTATTTGTAAATTTAATATTTATGGAAACATCGTTTAGTTTCTGTTAGAAATACTTCAAAGTATGTCAAATTAAAATTCAAACAATACGAAAGTGAAGGCGACAGGACAGAGTCTCACACCTGGCAATTACGGAATAGTGGCAATAGTGATTACTGACGGACTGTTAGTATTAGGTTAGGCGATTGTTAGAACAATCAAAATACTCGATTGCTTTGGCTATTCGATTTTATTCGAACAATTTGCAGTACCATAGAATGCCAATAGATTTTGTATTCAAATTATAAAAAAATATTAATTGAGTTTTTTATATTCCCGAAAATATGCAATTTTATTAAACTTCTTGTTTTGTGCCTTATTCGTCGTGTTGGTTATAAGTGCAACTGCCGATATGGAGGTCCTGGGTTCAACTCCCGGGTGAGGCACTACAAAATTTTTCTAATTTATATTTTTTAATTACGACTCGAAGTCTGGAATGAGTCTAGGCTCACCACCCATTCTATAGGCGACATAACTGGTGAAACGTGGGAATTTTCTACATTCTTCTGCCTACCTCTGCAGGGATTACAGACGTGATGTTACATTTTTTTATTGTCAAAAATATGGAATTCTATCAATTTTTTGTGTATTATTTTGAAAAGGCGCTTTCCTTTTATCATTATTTGAATCATAAAATTTAATTGGATGTTGTGTAAATATTTATTAAACGACCAAGACAACTTTGAAAAATTGAATAAAATTTAATGGAAACCAAGAGAGATTATGTGGGTAAATATTAATTATTTTATTCTTTTATTTCTATTGTAAATACAATCGATTATCAGCAAATAATCGATTTACAACAGATTTTTACATTTGACAGCTATGACAGCTTATAAATATACAATGAAAATCTGTGAAAATGACGGAGAAATAAAAAAGAGCATAATTTCTGTAAAAAAAATTTAAAGAATTGACTTTGCTATACTTACATTACTATCACATTTACCAATGATATTTATTTTGTAATCGAATCATTATCTTTGTTATGAATTATTATTAGTCTGTTTATTTTGCCAAATATCAACTGGTCCAACTATATATTTATAAAACTTTGAAATAAACCTATACCGAGTTTTTTTATTTAAGTAATGTTGCTTAGTTTAAGATTTACGCAGTTCACTTTGTGATGGAATGCTTCCAATAATCGCTGGGTGTAGGTAATTTAATTTGACAGAATGGTTTTACGTAACATCACGCCTGTAATCCCCGAAGAGGTAGGCAGAGGAGTGTAGAACACTCCCACGTTTTACCAGTTACGTTTACGTCCCATTATGAAATTATTTATTTGTGCCGAAAATAATATTTAAATGTTACGCAATATATGTATTTTATACATACATACATATCATCACGCCAGGTCCCTTGCGGGGTAGGCAGGGAGCACATACTGCCAAATATCTCTATTCTTGCACACCTGTCGTGACTATATGTATTTTATACCAGAATATTACCGTGTTTCAAGTCTGAAGAAACACGGTCATCAATAGCAATTATCTTTCTTCGTCAATTTCTATGACACTTTTGAAACAATACGAGTATTAATATATCTATATAAAAGCGAAGTTATCAACTATCTATCAACAGCATTCTTCTGAAACGAGACTTAGACATATATCAGATATATCAAAATAGGTATTCATTTTCGTGAAACCAATCAAAATGGTATGAAAAGCGTAATCATTCGGCAATACGCAATACAATTTTCCCATACGCCAGTTACGTTTTTCATAAAAGCTGAAACTATTACCAACTTTCATGAAAGCAAAAAGTTTATTAAAGCCATACGCCATCGGATTGGGAAAAAAACTCGTAAACCGTCAATTTATTGGTTCTTAAGTGCCTGTGCGATTTTAACGTATCACTTCACACGACGTTTAAACCTATTTCAAGTTGGTGCTGTTCGTTTTATGACATTTTTATTCGATATATTTTCGCAGCGTGAAACCTTTAAAAGGCCCTTTATTATTAAGTGTAAAATTTTATATCGTGATACAGGCAGTCACTTTAATAACTTTATTTCAATGCGATTTACTGTAGCTGGTTTAATTTATTTTCAAAATTTTCATCTTTCGTAAATCTTTTATATAGTTATAGTTAGGCTATTAAGCGATGGCTCCATTATGATCCGACTGCGAACGGTGGGTACTAATGAAGAAAGACTACGGATAGGTCTCAATAATGAAGAAAGACTACAGATAGGTCTCAAACTACTCGAGCGATACTCAAAAAATGCGTAAGTACTAAAAATATGTATATACAGCGACAAAATTGTTTTAGCAAGACATTTTTTTAGGGTGTAATATTGTTTGTTTTTCCGCTCATTACAAAACCCATAACAAACTCTTGTACATCTTTTTCTAATGTTAAAATCGATAGGACCAATTTAAACAACATAGTTTTCCAACGATTTATAATCCACTAATCCTCCCTGCAAAACCGTTGAGTGAACGAAGACGACTTTTATAAAATTTTAATCAATACGTGATTGTAAGCGTCAGCAAGAAGCTAAAGGAAACAAAACTGCTTAATAAATATATTCTAGTCTAATTTGTATACATATACAAGTTATCTTGTGTACATTTACAAGTAATATTAAAGCTAAAACACTTCCTCTGAATTTTATAATAAGGACATGGTCATTTTTCGCTTCCTCTTTTAAACGGGTCACTAGGTAGCAAACGTTCAATGTTTCTTTGGAATAACAGAAAAGGTATAATGCAAATATATTATTATATAAATATGTAATTATGTATTCTTATATATGTAATAAAACTCTCGTTTAGTGTGTTCACTTGTTTTATTTAATTACAATTTTATGAATTGTATTGTGCCGTTTCGTTTAATGAATTATATTGAAACATTTCTTTGTCTGTTGTCTGTCTATGTTTGAATCGTTGTTGGGTATAAATATAAATATTTAGCCTTTAATAAATAACTACGGTGATATATAATCATAAAGGTAACCGCTGAGCGCAGTGTTCATCGCTGATGAGCGTTGATCGGTGAACATAGTGTTGACCGCTGATCTTAATGATGATGCCCGATGAGAATAGCGAGCGATTACGTTTTGCATCTCATATCACCAACTAATTCACGAAAAGTTTGTAATTTCTTTATCATCAGGTCGACGAGAGGCTGACCATTCCCCACGGCGCCGTGAACGTCCACCGCTACCACCACGGCATGCCGCTCACCCTCACCAACTCCTCTCTGCACTTCCCACTGTCCAGCATCCAGTTGTATCCCAACCAAACTGTGGACATCACCTGCCTGAGCACCATACCCAGCTACGCTACGGTGACTGAGGACTACGCGGATGTCATGAACCACACAGTGTCTGGTAAGAGATGTACTTTCCGCGACATAACTGCAACATTTTTTCTATTTCGATTTTCTATTGCAATATTTTTTCTATTTAACTCTATTTCGAACATCGAAGTATTCTAAAGTAAGTACTAATAATATATATGAAAAATAGATTACGATATTTAATTTTTTTTTTTAAACTTGATACTTGTCTAAATCGGAAAAAATCGCACCTTACAAAATCTATTCTATCGAGAATGTTCAAATAATTTGAATAATATTAATTTTATATAATTTAATCCATATATTATTTATTTTAAGGCAATTATAAAAATATATATATTTCGTCCAATGTATACTTCAAATTGACATACCCTCCACAAGAATTATACATTAACATATTTTTTTATCTACAGTCAGCGTACGCCAGGAGGCGGTACCGACGCAACTTCCAGTCAAAGTCAGCAGTCCTGAAAGCATCTCGAAGGCCATCGTCCCCACTTTCGAATTAGACGTGCTGTTAGTAATTATTACAATCATTTTCTGGGATTAACGTTGTGTGTTAGTGTTAAGGCTGCGGCGTTAGGATCATTTCACCTTTTAATTCCTTAGGTAGGGCCATTGTATACGGCGATTTTAACAGCAATGCAGTTCCAACGAGCGCTCTATACATGCAATACTCGTTTTAATACAATTGTTATTTTCGCGCGTTTGTATTTTATAGTCAATATAATTACATAATAATGTTTTATTGATATAGAAAATTTGTTACATACCTGATATACGAAACCACATGTGACGCGTTTAACGCGAGTGTGCATAGAACCTTTCGGCATCATATATCGTCGTAAAACATTGCCACATGTTCTAAGAATATGGAATAAAATTTTCTATTAGATGTACAAAAGTAATTCTAAAGTTCGCCAAAATCTACTGAATATTGACCGAAGCTTAAATTTTTTTAGTAACTGTAAAATGAATATTTTATGTAAATATTTCTAACGCTCTTAATTACCGCGTTGTTGTATTTTTTTAATAGTACTCAATGTCGTTACTACAATGACGTATGCGCATTTAACGATCGATGTACATAAATTCAATGATATATTGACCAGTAATATCTACGTCAGGCTGTCAGTAGTAAATCAATCATGGCGCCTTTAAAAACGGCTGATACGGCTGCTTCAGAGTTGAAATACGAAAATTGGGAATGGTAGAATAAGCTTTACTCACTTTTGACATATCGCTTGGACATTTCTATAAAAAACCAACCGACGATTTTTAATACTGGTTGTATGTGACGGCGAATTCAGGGTTTGGTATTGTTGAATCTAAGATGGTGCGGAATATCGTCGCAAAGGTTTAAAGTAATACATGAAAATATCGTTACGACCCAAGTATACTGTAAATATTACGTGCTACATACGTACAGAATTTCAACACCGGTCCGGACAAACTCAACGCAGTACTTGAATGGCACTTGAATATTATTTCGCAATTAAATAAAGCAGTCCACTCGCGCCGGTAACCGTCGCCCGCGTCCCGTACTCTCCTCATGTCGCCACTCAAATTCGAAGGCCCAAGTAGTCGCGTAGCTCCTGTAACGATTGTCGCTTTTCTGTTTAATTATTGCAAGTGGGTTTTCCGCTGGTATTTCTCATGAGCTATCACACCTGCGCATATGAAGTGCGCCATGTCAATAAAATAGGTTATATGGTACAGTGTAATTTCAATCTATAATACTTTAGTGATTATAATTTCCGGCTCCTATTTCGGGCGTCCTGGGTTCCAAGGCGATCATGTACTTGACTTCAGTGTTTAAATAGTGTTCGATATTAGGGTGAGGAAACATATCGTGAGGAAATCTACACTCGTCAGACGCTCTATATGATCTTTTGTCAGGTGCATAATATTTGCTTAATTTACTCATGGCCAGTGCCATATACTATGACCTTGAACCAACACATTGTGAGAGATGACTTAAATCTAACACTAAAACAATAGAAATGTTGTTGACGTTTTTGACGTTAATTTTGGCGTTTATTAAAACACATATTTTGTTTAGTTTGCCCATATGGTAGTTGTCATATAAACCTACAAAAATTATAATTTTTATAAGGACCTATAAATTTTCCTTTAATTAAAAGCATCTTTGATTCTCACACACTGAGACTGTCGACACATGAACACTGATAATAATGAAAATGGAAGATTGCCAAGCATGAACAAATTCTCTTGCTATTAATTTCGGTCCATTCGCTAATGAAAACTGTGCTTATAAAAATATGGGTGCTTTTATAAAGAAAACTGTTTCACAGTTAGTTGAAAGTCGACGCGTCCAAATACTTTTTGAAAAACTTAGAATATCTATCGCTATTTATGTTTCAGCTAAAAACGAATAACGATTTTCTTATAAATTGAAGTTGAATAAAATCATAAGCCCTAGCTATCAAAATAACATGGCCATTTGAGCCATATTTCGAAGAAATATTATTTTAACATAATTTTAACATAACATTTAACACATTTGCTTAAGACTTCATAACAGTAATGAACACTGGGACATGGTGGTTTCAATCCACTACGATCTCACAGACAGTATAATATTTTGTATTCATGAATAACTTTCACATAACGGCCGTTTTTTAAGAAATCTTGATTCTTGCGTAAATAAATTGATATTTACTAAACGTACGACAAAGAAACAACACAATCATGGTACAAAATATTATGCAAAGTATTCTTAAACCAAGTAATGTTAGCTGGTATATGTAGCGCAACTAACCATTGCCAGAGGTAGCAAGGATTTTAGGTAGAAGTTTAGTCATAGTCATGTGGAATAGATATTATGGGGTAAAGATAAATATATATAGTTGGAAGCCTAAATGTCTGCTACCTCTAGAGATACGTTATTAAAAATATATGATCTAAAACGTACCGAAAGTAAAGAAACCCTCTTTGATCCTATGTACATTACCCCTTCATACTTATGTATGCGCAATTATGAGACTGAATTAGAAATTTAGGTATTTTTACGGCCTGCTTAACATTTAAACTCAGTTAGCATTTTCTTGTGTGTCACACAACAGAAAGTCTTACGGGCGCATTTTAGAAATTTTAGAGAAAAATAACACAATTAACTACCTATATTAACGTTTAAAAACGAAGCGATTTAACATATTTTTAACATAAAACCTGAGTATTCAATTCCTATTTCTTATTAACATTTAAGAAAATGGAGTACTCGTATATTTCAACGAAATAATTTCATTAGATTAAAATAAAACCTTTTTTTTTGTTCAGAAAATAACAAAATAATTTTAATGCATTTAGTGTTTACTGCAGTTTTCTATATAACTTAGCTTTTTCACTTTTGTACTAAACTTATGTACTTAAATACTGAAATTAAACGTGAATGCTATGCTGCGCTATCCACTTGATCTACCTAGAACAGTATGGTAGAGTACGAATACTTAAGTTAAAAATACAAGAACACAGCTCATGATATTGAAACTCATATATAAGAGTATATTGCAATATATTAAAAAAAATCGCCATTTGTTGAGATATATCTTTATCTTAAATTTAAAGAATCGAATTTTACGCAGTAGTGACTCGAAAACCTACTCGCGAATCCGAAACAGCATTATATATACAGGTTGTTTTTAATTAAAAATCAGTAAATCTATTGTACAATAACGTCCTCCAGGCTTATGGTTCACTATTGCAAATATTAATTCCGTCATAAAGTTTCAAAGTTGTATTAATCGCGATAAAATTGCCTCTCCGCGTTAAGGCTACAGAAACATTTTAAACTTTGTTGAAGCTGCAAATAACGATCGTCGATATGTTCAATATACTTCTGTGAATACGCAGTAAATAATTTTAATCTTGTTTCAATATTCGCAAGAGCACTAAAATATCTTTAGTAGAGTGGATCTGTCAAGTAGTCTTATTTGTAAAGCGTTTGCATACCTAGCTCGTGCACATTTCATGTAGCAACTTAGTAAAATTCACTCGTCGTAACTAACGTAAGCGTAAGGCACACGCAAAGGTATCATTGTTTTTTAGGGATTAGGACAAATTTTCGCGATACAAGCAACATATTTTTCTTATGAAGTTTCTATATATGCTAGATTTGTCTTACAACGACTGTCAATTCTTATAATGGTAGTTAAAACGAGTACAAGATTCGTCTTACTTAATATCGAGACAAGAAACTTAATAAACGTTTCCGCCGTTAATCGTACGATAAATGACCAATCATCCTCTAGTCAAACGCTAAAGACTTAAGTCTGTCAGCGCAACTGTAAAAGAATTGACCAGAACTGTACAGGAGTCATAAAAGTGATGCAATACAAATTGAACGTAAAATTATACTAACATGCCCTTCATATTATGGTTACTTATGACAATATACCCTTCATATTATGGTAACGTAACCTTTCTTCTCGTCTATTATTTAAAAAAATACATTTACTTCACATAATGACATTACATTGATTACGGTAATATCTTTGAAAAAAATCCAAGCATTACGTTTAAATTTTGAATAGTTAAAAATTCTCAGCGACAACTACAAGATTTTTGTATCTATTGTTGTTTAAATAAAAACAAAGAAATTTACACCGTACAAATAAGAACCCATCTCAAGCCTCTGTTAATTATATGCGTATTACAAATGATTTACTGAAATAATTCTTTCTTTCTTAATTTTCTTCAAAACTTTTATTTATAAACGACAATCAAGTAAGATAACATCGTGGATATTCAATGTAATTTTCCAACTATGTACTGAAATTGAAATCCTTCATTTCTACGTCTAAATAATGAAAAAATTTCTCTGTTCCTCGCGTTTATATTTGACTGATAAATAAGTCAATTTTGGTAAACCAATTTTTATAAAAGGAATCTTGTATAAAACTGACTAGATCTGAGAAAGTAAAAGATCAAGATAACCATCAATGAGAAGAGATAAGTGGGAGAAATGTTTTAACGCGTATTTATTTTTTCAAAGAAATTGCAATGTAAGCAATTCATGAAAAAAAAATACAAATCTGAACAGAAGTCTGCGGATAGCAAGAACAGTCTTCAGAACGATGGGTCTCCAAATTTACATACTACTCTTTATCCATTAACGAAATAACCTCTCCCAAGTTATATAAATAAAAATACACCGTTTTGTTAACTGAGAAAATATTGAACCCGCAGCGACTATTTTCACTTTTTTCAAAACGAAAACACCAAACTCCGTAAATACAGGCTTTCAATATTTCTACTATTTCATTTTTAACTTTTTCAACCGTTGCATACGATGCGAAAACGGTTCTGGCCGACGCGATCAAATCAAAACGCGTCGCGTGTTCAGTGATTATTTTTATTGGATGTAGTTTTTGTTTCAGATTAGATTTTAGACTGAAAATACTTAAATACTCGTAATGTCTTTTAATATTGTGGTACACTCAGGTGAGAGTTAATCTTAATGTTCTGATGGTACTAATTATAATAAAACTAAATTTACTGAAATTCTTTGAACTGTAAAGGTTATAGCTGAGAACATTTTTGCCTAGTTTCCAATAGTGCTTGTTTATTATTCATTTTGAACTGTATGAATTTAATGTACTGTATTTCCGTTATTAATTATAGATTAAGGTTATTGCATTTTGATAATTTTTTGATTATTCCATAAATAATACTTAAAGGTTATTGCGTTTTGTGATTAGTCACGTTTTGTCATTAAAAATAACAATTTAAAGAAGAAAATAAAATTTAAATTTCCTAAGTAAATACTTCATCTCTAAGAGTTAAATCATATTACTATGCTTTACGTATTCCAAATTTTTTAACTGAGTAAATGTTTTTAATATTTTAACTGATTGAAAAAACGAACTTGATGCAAAAATAAATGATCAATTTTAATTGTGAGCATTATTGTGTTGATTTTTAAAAAAATGTGAAAATATTACTAAATATGATAATTAAAGAACATAACTGAAAAACTATGTCGGTTTTCGCTTCTATATAAATAGGAAATTATATTTTGATAATGTACTAATGTAGATATACGTATTATTCCTTTATTAATATTATATATAGTTAGCAAAGCGTAGGATCAATTATGTAACTAAACATATCATTATTAGGTGTGAGGATTAAAATGAAATGTATGTATAGCTTACGTCAAATTAAGGACGAAAAATTCCAGCCGCATTTCGAAATGGACGTCAAGCAAGCGCCAAGCTGTTATACCATCCTACTTTTATGAACATATTATGCATGTATGAATACATCATACATTACTGTTATGTAAACCGGGGAAGCCTCCGTTGACTGCGTTGCTTTATGAAAGCTTAAGAAAAGAAATATTTATGTTACGTACTGTGAACATAAAGAAGGTAACTCGAGAGAATAGGAGTCAAACTCACTTGATGAATACAAGAAATTCATATGATAATATTCAGATCTCCAAACTGAAAAACATGTATGAATAATATTGTATGTAAGTAGGTATTTCTTCCTAACGTGGCCTATATTTTTACTATGTAACGCTGAAACATATACATGAGGCAAAGCAACCTTATAAAATTAACTCAATATCGCTAAAAATGTCGCTTAAAACAAATAGCTTTTCACCCCTCGATATAATATTTGGCACTCGGTGCGAACTGCCTACCCTGTCAAGAACGTCGCTCGATTATTACAAAAATAGTAGTAAAGAATGAAAGCGTGCATGTTTTTCGTGACAATTTAACACTTTAGCAAAGCAGTTATAATGTTAATTAAGAGTTTTATTGTGTGCACGGAAAGTTTGGGGCGGACTGGAGCGATTGAAATAGCTTGTCGTGCTCAGCGTTTATTTGTTTCTTGGTTAAGTTAACACGAACGGCGGTATCACGACTTAATCAGCGAATATGTACTAATATAAGCGGCAACAATACCTAGTCCTAATTTGTACTGACACGAAATCATAAATAATAATTACTCTAGATGGTTCTATATTTTGACTAACTATATTTCTTTATTTAAAACTTGAGGTATTTTGTATTGTTTTAATTTACTATGCTGCATTATAATCTCTACATACATATATTGTGTGTTGCCATTTCTATATTGTTCGATGTATCACAAACAGTCCACGATGAATAATGTAAAAGCTCATTATACAGAAAAAACGAATTTATTTTGACTTCGGTTGTTATTTTTCGAAATATTTCCACCCCAAGAACTTCAGCTTTGTTGATCTACGGAGCTCTGATTGCTTAAGGATAACAATAACAATCGAACTAAACCTTTAACGAATAACAATGTCTAACGTTTAAATACATTTCATTTAAGATTCCTTTTCTAATATTTTATATTGATAAATTTTTAAAATACACCGTTTTAGATAACCTGATAATTTCAACAAGAAACACATAAAATAATGCTGTTTTGTTAAAATCTTGTCATTCTTCTAACTGTAAATAACGACACACAGAACAATGGGACATTATGAGTTAGTTTACTTTTAATGTCATTTCAGTCTCATATACAAAATGTACAACAATACGAACGTGTAGTTACCATGATATATTTTCAATAAGCTATAGATCAAATAACCCCACGCTCCTCGTAGAGGCTTTTGTGCGACCAAAAAAAATGTTCAGCGAAGTAAAAAGGGCACTCGTAAGAGGATTACTGCCTTTATATTATAGGCATTCTCCAATTTATCATTTATTCTCGTGGTTTAATTAAACAACCTCCGCGTCCTTCAGCATTTATGAAGTAAACGAAGAATATTCATGCAAAGGTATTACTTACTTATTAATGGGAAATATTGAGATAAAAAATGCAATTAATTTAGACATGTTATTGCTTAATAAAAATATATTTATGTCATAAAAATATAACAGGTCTGTTCAACATACGTTATGAATAGAGAAAAATCTGAAGATTAAGTATGTATCATGTTGTTTTTTAAAGTATTCTTAGTTTTATTGAATATTTTAAAAAGTATTAAGGATTGAAATGAACTTGAAAAAGTAAAATTATGAAAGTTAAAAATTCTGATCAGATTATTACGTTGCTATTTTTAAGCAGTATTATTTCTTACAGAGTGATGTTCATATGACTAGAAGGCCATGCTTAAAATACACTTCATAATTTACATAATTTACATAAATGTCTATGAAATAAAACGCGACGGGAAATATCATTGCATTATTTATTACACTTAGAGTGTGGTAATATGAAATGTAGAGTTAGGAATGCTTAGTATTCATTGCCCTATACTTAAATGTAAAATATCTAGTCTTAGCTGCTACTAAAATATATCTACGAATAAAAACAAAAAGTGAACTAAAACGAATTTTTCAAGCAGTTAGAACACCGCTTGGAAGGTTTTTATCATAATCGTTTTATTTTTAACACGCTATCTAAATTAAATCTGCGTTGCTATAGCATATAGCACTTTCCGTTAAGCAGTAATAAGGTTACACATTGTTTAATCGGTAATAATTACAAAGTTCATAAGATGTGTCTCTCGACCTATGTAAGTTTTAGAGAAGATTATTTTTTTTCTAATTGTACTTTTCGATACCGTAATAGTAACACTAAAGAATGTTACTAAACATGATATGTATATTATACTTTTATGACTGAATACCCATAATTTTAAGCTTAATGACTGACTCTATAATTAAATAAAAGAAATCATATAGGAAGAGTGCGCTTTCGTTTTATTTAGTCTCTTCGTCGTCAATTGTTTAATCGTACGAAAATAAACGAAGAATTATTCACTGGCGTCTTAAAATAAATCTTTTCCGGTGACTTTAACAATGTATGCTTACCGGCTAGCGATAGAGAGGTCAAAATCTACTATATATAAAACTAAATAAAAAAATAATGTGCTTTGTTATTAAAATTCAAATTTGGAATTGATCATACGAAACTACAAACTGTTACCAGTGTCTGTTACTTTGTGCTCGGCACTTCTAATCGAAAGTATAAGTGTCGCAATTATAACATGAATTTCAATATTTACGAACTGAATTTAACAGTTTCAATCAGGAATAATACCGTACCATTATAATATATGCGCGAATAGACGAATGTATTATGGTTCGTACCTTATCCTCTTCCTGAATGAAATGTGTTGGTCACCTTAATCATTTAACGTACTCGTAGTTGAAAATTGCCCCTTACTTAATATGATTTGATTAAATACATAAGTATTTTACCCTTAACTCATATATTAAAAAATACTCTTCATAGTGCTTCATAGTGCAGTACTGGACACAGGCTTCCCCTGAGGGGTAAAAGATACGCTCGACTAGAATACAAAAAAGATTTTATCACGAGAATTAAAAGTTAATCGGTACAAGATCTTTTCTGGACCATAAACTGTCAATATCAAATCGCTATCAAACGGTATGAATAATGCACGGGCCCAAATCCATCGGACACATGAAAATGCTCTCTGTTTTCTTAATCTATATTCCGTTACTTTAGTTCACGATCTAGATATAGATTAAAGTTGATATGACTTTTGAAATACTATGCATGGAATATACGACACCGATATTTTTTTTATAAATATATTTTTTGATATTCTATTGACGTAACTGTTAATGCAATGATTTCCATTAAATCTTATTTAATCACAAGCGTTTTATTCACTCAGCGGATATTGATTGAATATAACATTTATTCACTACACAATGTATCTTTCGGTGAAATACGTCGTCAGTTTCAGCTGAAACTTCCATTTTGAACCAGTTCTCTACATCACGTAAATATATGTATCGTAATAAGATATGTTTAATAAAATATGTCTCTTACTGTTTTTTATTATTCATACGTACGATTGAAATAAATTTATTTCACACGGAATATTAACCAATAGTACTCACATCGTATTCATTATACATGCGAATATGTAATGCGATGTATACGAGTAAAACACACACACAATGACTTGTGGTTATACTCGTACACTAAAATTTACATTTAACACTAGTAGAGGAAATACGATAATTCTCCACTCAGTTAACCGAAAGTTTGAGAAGCGTACGCTCCACATCACGCCTCGGGTTCCAACAGGATTGAATAGGAACGCCATTCGTCCTTTTCGCCTCGGATATGTCCTATTTGGAGCAATTTCACGGAACATCCGAGATATGTACGAGATATACACGAATTTACATTTTCTAACGTAAAAACCGAAATGATTTGCTAGTTTATAAATACCAGTTTACTTTATAACATTAAACAGCTTATTATTAAACGATTTTTCATTTAGTCATGGCGCTTTCTGATGAGGAGACTTTTTATAATTAATGTATAAAGTACACAGTAAACTTAGAATAAGCTGTAAGTTAGTAAATTTATTTTTTTGTCTATTCAAAATGAACTGAAGTTAAAAAAAAACTCTTGTCCCGGTTTAATGATTTTCAATATGGCGCCCCTAATACAACAGAACGAACTTTAGTTTTGGAGTTTCAGTGGATGAATTTATCGATGCAGCTGTTGCATTTGTATGTTATCGATGTTATAAATATAATAGAATTAAGTATCATTTTAGATTTAAGGTAGCAAACACGGAATATGACATTTCGACGAGATTATGCGTCGATATATTGTATACGAGTAAATCGTATACAATAGTTTTCATAATTTACTCTTGGAATCGTTCAACAATGCTTTCGAATCTCTCACACGAGAAATACATTCATTATAATTGCAAACCGTGCAAATTATTATCGCGAATGCCACGAGGCCGTTTGTATTGAAGACTATGGAATTTTATATGTACTGGAAAACACCATAGATACCTACGTCATTTTATATGAATTTCGATACAATATCTGTAAATCTTTCGTTGCTGAATTCACAAATAATTTCAGAAGCAAATCAGCAAGCTTGGTTGCGCACCCTTAATAGAATATATGTATTCTCCTATGCAGGACATCTCGGAAGTGCCGTACTGTCTACTTTAATGTTAAAACCTCTTATATAGTTCTCATGCTCAAATATTTACACACATATATTTCCCAACTGCACGGATGATCACCTACTTCAACAGGTCATTAAAAAACTTACATTTATTCGTTAACAGATAAACAGCTGAGATTGGAATAGTTATACATATCATACAACTAAATGTTTCGTTGGTCATGTTGGTTGCAAGTGCGACTACCGATCAAGAGGTCCTGGGATCAAATCCCGGGTTGACCGCTTTTGGATATTTCTAACATAGAATTCCTAGTAGTAGCTCCGAGTCTGGATATATGCGCGATGTATGGCAATAGTCTCACCACCTATTACATAATGGTAACTCGTAACGATAACGTAACTCGTGAACCGTAGGAGTGTGCTATATCCTCTGCCTACCCCTTCGGAGATTACATTAACGACATCGTCGAAATGTCACACGTGTCAGTAGCAAAAACATTGAACGTTTAAAATTATCTACATACATAAATATGTACTGTATTTTCTAATTGTGAAGAAATTTATGCAGGCTATCGATGTCTTCCTTATTGCTAATACTCCTTTTATAAACTTTTAAGTGTACTGTAAGTTAGAATTATATTATTATAGTTGTGTATATAAGCTAGGTTTACTCTTGTGATCTCTTTTCTTGTAGACAGATCTCAATCTGAAGAATGATTCATTTCATTAACAGCCTCTAAAATATAGTTGTTTATCTCAGACATTAGCAAAGGTCCCTATAATATTTTTCCCGATTTAATGTCCATTTTTAAATTAAATTTCAATTATTAATATACGATTTCAATACTCCGGTACTGCTAATAGAGGGACTCTGTCTTCATAATTACGCCGCTTTTATATTTTAAGGTGCACTACGTAAGATACAAAACAGACAAATCGAGTGCAAATTAACTACACGGGATTGGTCAGATGCAGCAACGATAAAACATATATTTAAATATGCCCCGAGCGGTATCTCTTCATAATCATTATAATGATATTTAATATATTTAAGGTACCTACATACCAACAATAGATTTTTAATTCACCGAGTTATTCATTTGATTGTTTAAAAAATTATACCGTAAAAGAAATAAAGAGTAAACTTAGCATTAGTTCGAGGTCACTTGTAATGAAATTTTATATTTTATTTGGACTGTTTCTGAAACGCTTTATATGTATATTTCTAATAAACGTGAGACATAAACTATAGCGGATTACACATACTTGTTAAATATATTAACTAAAAAGTAATTCCACGTTTTTTACTTGTATTAAAGTAGTTAACAGAAATATATTAGTAAATAATTTTGTTACTGAATGAATAATTAGAGATACAATGGCTTAATCAGTTCGTTTCGAGACGCAGTGGGTTTCTTGAGGATGGTAGAGGGATTCGGGTAAGGCCACAGGAGTCGGAACACACTTGCGGTATTTTAACCTGTTTTACACAAGTGTGGGTTAAGCTGTTTAATTTAATTATGTATATGTAAATAATACTGATATGTTTAAATATTCGTTATTATTAATTCCGTTTCTCCCATACATTAGGTGGAGATTAAAATATTATGAATTATAGCAACAGGTAACGTTAGATATATTTTGTATGTATATGGTAAATTATACTTTTGGTACTTCTTTTCGTCAGTTTCTTATTGTATACTTTTAAATCGTTATGTTTATTCAAGTGTCACAAGTTATTTCTTATCGATGTATAGTAGTTATGTAAAATCAGAATATGAATGTTATATCTTTTATTGTAATATTTAAGTACCTTTATGGCAATTGTCCATTAAAAGTATACTTATTCTACCAAAACATTATGTGATGGGTACAGTCAGCAGATTATAATAATATACGTATCAACAGTCAGGTAGGTGAGAGTCAACTTTCAAATTCGTACGTTATATTAGAATGTAATAATACTTATTACTGTATTGTTCTTAATATTAATTTCTAATTGTAAAAGTTTATATATATTTATTTATAATATTATGATGCAAATATAATCTGACCGTATCCATCGTAGT
>DWDU01000406.1:0-19460 GCA_018245575.1 Jemadia suekentonmiller | reverse complement strand
CGTAACTGGTGAAACGTGGGTATGTTCTACATTCCTCTGCCTACCTCTTCGGGGATTACAGGCGTGATGTTACGTTTTTTTACACACATACATACTAGCGATGCAACGAATGTAATTTTTTACAGATTTTAAATAATTTTTCATAATCTTTTACTACCCTTTTTTTGATTTTTGCGTGAACCATAATTTGTAGCAGACTAATTAGTAAGATTTTTATTTTATTTAGATGTGTAGGAAAGGTGAGCCCGCAGGTACCTGGGCCGTAGCTTATAGTTGCGTCAGCAAGTACATAGTACAGCATGTAGGTAAAGGATTCCCCGGCTCACAGCTAAGTACCTACTTAGGTACAACAGACGAACTAATAAACAAACATACCATCGGTTATGTGGTTATTGTGTAAAACGTATACTTACCTACCTGTACGAATCGTATATATTCTTACGTTATACGATTCAGAAGTTATTTATACAAAATAAAAAGTGATATCGTACCATCGGAGGCACTCGCTGAAATACTCGTCGCGTGATTTTCATAAAGCTTGAAAATGTTTAGCTCCTCAGCAAAGATTTTTCATAACAAAAATAATTATTCACTGATTTATAAGTCTTTTATTTATATTTGAGTAATATACTCTGGTTGCATATGACGTTGATGAGTGCGACATATCTAGCCACGGAGTGTCAGTCGCGCCACTTCGACGCTGGTCCGGCAGCCATGGCCCGTGCACTGCAAACAACATAGCACTCGCAGGAGAGAACTGGCCGCCTCGCACGCGGACGTATCATCCTTCTATAGTAGACAGAACGGTGCGTCCGCTTCGCCGGTCGCCTGCTGAATGAGACCTCTTGAATATCAATCCCATGTGTTCAATTGGATTTTTCTATTGTAGAGTTAGCTATGAAAACTTCTCGGTAGTGGTTCAATACAGTGAAAAGACTAATATTTTCCTGACAATTGTTTTCACATTAACACCATACAGATGCAATTGAACTAGGTAAATGTTATTCGTATAAAAAACGTCTACACGCTAATTGCCTGCTCACCGTGGGGACGCAGTCAACACCAACGCACTGTAATATAAAGATTTTATAATTTTTATTCATGAGTGTCATTCGTGTAGCTGCGGTTGATAGTCGTTAGTTACTATTATATGTATATCAGTTGCCGCCGGCCGCGCCGCACCGGCGTCGCCTAGTGCTACTTGCGACACTTCCCATAATGTGTTATAGTCAAAAAGCAATTAAAATTTAAAGACATTTAAACCTCTACGGATGATGTTTCCCGCGCAATGGCAATCCTCGTTCCCCTGTACCTACATCGGTAGTATATTGTTTTGCTCCTGTATAGGTAGGGGACGGGGGTGGGGGCACAACGGGGTCTTTAAGGAAAACAAACATTAACAGAATATACATAATATATTTACTTTACAAAACTAATCACAATGCTTTGGTTACTTATTAGGTAAATAATTATTTGGCATTGGCAATTTGGTTAAGAAATAAATTAAATAATAGATACTTTTAATGGTAATTTTATGAAACTGTCATGAAAACTCCATCGTGCCCCGGTGTAGGGACAGTATCTATGGGGTACGCAGTAAGTACGGAGTACCTAAGTTATTTCACCGCAGTATAAGCACATGTGTTCACCAACGACATCAGCACAAGCTGTGTGGATCCTCTGTCCACATAGTTGGCAGCCCGCCCTTCTCTCAGACGACTTCAGATAAGTGTGGTTCTTGTCAACAACTTATAAATTAAGCTGCTGCTTGCTTAACACTGCATGAATTGCGTGCTTCATACATTCTACAGACCAACTTCCTGTCGAACTTTTTTTTTGTATCTTCGTACCGTTTTTTATATCTAAAACAAAATAAATTATATTATCAAATTAAATTACCATTTCTTTAGACGAATTAGCTACTTAACAGGGGTATGGGGTAAGGGTAATGGGGACAGTAGTTACGGGGTACAACAAAGTATCCCATCATACCCCATAGCCATGTCCCCGTTATGCCCTCATATCTATCATTATTTTAAATAACGAATAAAAAAACGAATCGAAGAGTAGAGCGATTTTATACAAAACATTACTTAGTAATGTTGCAAAAAAACCATGTTAAATAACTATAATCCAAGCACTTACCTTTCTATAGGTAGTTATATAGGTGGTTCTATAGGAATAGGTGGTTTCGTTACCACTAAAAATTACATGAAAATACGGAAAAAAAATGTTTTTCATAAAAAACAAACGCGTGCTCTTTGGTCCGGTCACTGTCAGACTGAAGAATGTTGCGAAATGGGCGCCTCTTAGCGAAAACAAAACACGTCTAGTGAGGGTAGTTACTTGCATGCGTTCATGACCCCATAGTGCCTCAAGGCCTTACTTTTAACTACCTTATCAAATGTGGAAAATTCTTATTTCTCCCTAATTCTTTATATTTTTGAAAATAATAAAATCGTAAATGAAGTGGTTACAATACACGAATAGATTTCAGCGCGCTACCTTCGCGGAACAAGCCTTGGTCGTCTGTAACAGACGTTCATCATTACGTTTGATATACTCTTAATATGTATGAGCAGCGGTTTCCAACAACTTATTCAAGTTAGTAGCGAGCGGAGTGACTCACTTGGCCAGTCTCTCGACGCGGCCTGCTTCCATACACCGGAAATATCTGAAAATATTATTAATTATATCCATTGGTCAATATTATATCTGTAATTAAACAGTATATTAATTATTCCCATGAATTTATTAATAATTGTGCAAGTAATTTAAGCAGTGTACTGTGTAAGACGATAGGACTGACCGTGGAGAAAACTGCTAACGAAAGTACGATAGTAGTAGCGGGAAACATGGCTCTTGGGCGACGAGCTCGCTGAGTGCACTTACACACTTGGCTGCGCTAATTAGTAATTGGAGACCGCGGCGATGGCGCGCGACCGGCGCCAATTACAGACGATACGTTTAACAAGGCGTGTAGTATGTATGTACGTGTGTCGGTTGTTGGCAGTATTCGGAGAGAACATTCACGTCCGCTCTCTTCAAGTATGTGCTGCCAAACAAGTATAAAAACGCCTAAAAATTATAAGCTGAAATATCTAGAGCGCTTTTATGAAGAGAGCGATGAATGTATAAGAACCGCGAACTCCTGAGTATAAATGAGTATTTGACATTTGATATTACCTGTGGACCCCGCGAGAGACCCGACGTGACGACATAATAATTAGGTAGCTTCAAAGCGTTCTTTACTTATAGTTTTTTTTTTAATTTTGCACATCTACATGTGTCGTTGTTGTTTTAGAGAATATTTTTTTCTGGAACTCTGATCATCGCGCCAATATAGAACAAATTTGTCTTGACAAGCCCAACGAAACTGTTTGTCACCACTGTTATCGTTCGTCTGTTGCAGAGTTGTTCGTGTTAGTGCGCGTTGGTGTTACCCGCCCTGGCTCGGTGCCGGCTCCTAGTCCTGGCCTTCTAGTGAAAAAGAAGGATGACGGCGGTAGGGTACTTTTTACCAGATACATTGAAAAATTAGAATGTAAGTCAATGTTTACTTATTTTAGTTACCTACCATAAAATATTACTTACCTACCTTTAAAAACTGGAAGACTCAAGGCGAATATGAAGTTAGTGATAGAATAATTGAAGTTCAAAATAATTCAATGATTTGAATAAATATTGTTCTAAGTTTTTAACACGCATATATCAACCGAAAGATTGGATGTATTTATGTATTCTGTACTTAATACCCACAGTGAAATAAACATTTATATTTAGATATCTTGTCTACTATTATCATTTACCTTATCATTAAGTTAAGATTAAAGATGCAATTTAAAACACTAAATTGAATAATTTTCGGAAATTCTGAATTAAATGCCTATAATCTGAAAAGAAATTCACTTGGATCGTGGTTTCCTAAAACCACACTATGTTTTTTTTAAAAACCTAACGTAATAGTAAGCTGTACACGTGTCTACATAGCACATGTATAGCGCCTGAATAGATAAATTTTAATTTCATCGTCCGCCTGAGCGCGCTGGTAGAAATGCAATCAAGTTGGCCCTTCGTTGTAGCTTTGTCACCGCTTTATATAACATGTATCTTATTCATAACCTAAGGGGATGATGTGGAGAGGGGGGGGGAGGGGCGCAATTAAACCACCGCTTCGTGCTCGTAAGAGCTTTATTTCATTGCTTCAGATACAGTTATTAGTTTGAGATTAAAATGTTTGCGAACAAACCTAGTGACAACTACGGGTGATAAGTACTGTGTAATAATATCATTAATAATCGTGCCCTTTGATACAGAATCTATTACTGCCATTGAAGTCGTTACAATGCGACATGATTCGCTAGACTACTCGAGGAAATTCAAGCTAATACAATAGGTAAGTATCCTTAAAGCGGTACACATCTAGAAGTATATAATACGAAACGCGTTATAATATTGTAGAATTAATCCTATATACAGATAAAGATAGATACGTTAAAGTGAAACAAAGCCTTGCTATGTACACGCAGCCTTACGCCGATATTAACCCGCCTACTATTATCTAGTTGATCCCGCTTATGTTGACAGCTTCGCTTGGGCCAGCCGCGCCGCTCCGCCCGGCCGCCGCCGCGTACGCGCCGCTCCGAGAAGAGTCACAGGTAATGCAAGACGGAATTGATTGTATATATTCACTACGTGCATGCATGTAACATTCGCTAGTTGCTACGTTTCAGTTTCGTTATTCAATGTTGAGTGCGTAGTCCGAGATCGGTCCGGTCGTCGTGGGCAACGGTAAGGCTCAGTTCTGCCGGCATGGTTCGGCCGAACTGGGGTGCTGTCTTCGCATGAGATTGCATCATACGATGGTGCCCTGCAACTGCTGGGGGTCAGGCGACGGAGGCAGCCCGGTCCCGCTCGAAGTCGACGGCAGCGCAGCCGCAAGGTCTTGGTAGGGGTACGGGGCCCCAAAGTGATCCGAGGGACATTCGTCTGGGGGCGTCACTTCTAAACCGATGCTGCCGTTTAAGGTGAACTTGTAGGCGTTGGCATCCTGTTGCTGCTGTTGTTGCTGGTGTTGCAGCAGTGAGTTGAAGTGAGTAATGCCGATCTCTTCGAGGCTACTTTTGCGGCGGCGGGAAGTACCCCCGAGACCTTGTCGCAACGAGTTGGAGCGTCGGAGAAGCACGTCGTCAGCGACACGAAGCGAGTTGGAGCGGCCACGGAAATCCGTCACAATAGTGGGGCTATCGGGCAACGAAAGCGAGTTGGCCTTAGTAGTGGAAAGCGGAGGGGCGCGCGGGGAGAGGCTGCCAAGAGTCGATCCACGTCGACTTATGCCACCCGCCGCAGCTTGAATCAAAGCACCTGAACAGAAGCTGATATTCGATTTGCGTCGACTGTTGTGACGCTCGAAGGTCTTCTGGGCGGAGAATGGTGAAGGGCGCACCAGGTATCTGGTAATAACAGAAAAAGTTATATAAGATATGGAAGGTCTTCCCTCGCTAAATTCATTACTTAAGGTCACAATGATTGATCAAAATAAGCCACTACATTAACTGAAGTAGTCTCTCACATGACGTCTCCCTCTTGCAGGTTCAGGTCGCAGCTGGGGTTAATGATGACGTAGGAAAGACTGTTGCGCTTCTCGCTGACATCATCATAGTCGACTCCAGTGAGGTTGAGAGACTCCATTCGAGATCTCACGAGGTTGGCTATTTCCGCTCTCTCGATTTGTTGGGCATGGTTGTCCCTGGCCTCGTCGGCGAGGCTCGTTGAATACTGTAACGTTGGCCAAATTGAAATTACGCGTAAATAACTAGATTGAAGATAGCCTTCAATAACAATATGTGAAACATTGTTGCATGGATTATACATCTGGGCGGTGTTGACGTAGGTACTATTGTTGTCGTTTTTGGATGGAGGGGCAGGGCGCATGCAGGATATCCAAGATTGGAATCGAAAAAATTGTAAAAGAGATGAGATAACGAACTGTGTTATGCAAGTATAGGGGACGAGCCAGAAATACAGCCGCGGTGGCGTGCTTACCTCAACAGGAACACCAGTGCAATAAGATCGCCGCATTATGCTACATGTACAAAATAGTATAGTCGTTTGTGAGTGACTACGGTATATTTCTGGCGCACATTATGAATGAGCTAAGTGCAAATATGCAGTGGCGTAGCGTGAGTTCCAGCCGCCCGGCACGGAAGACAATTTGGCTCCCCCTTAAAAGTTAAAAAATTAACTACTGCCGCCACCTTACAAGTTATGTTTTGCTTTATGACAATCTCGTCAACGGAATAAAAAATGTCAACTGCGAAATTTTGCTGCCCTTGAATAATCCTTTTGCCGTCCCCTAAAAGCGCCGCTCGGGGTCGACCGCCCCTCCCCACACGCTACGCCACTGCAAATATGGCACAGTGGCTGGACCTACTACTGCCTACGGCTAAGGTCTAGTTCTACGCGTGGTGTGATACGAACAGACCTCGTTTCATTGCCAACAATTGCCTATACATTTGGCACTCATAATTTCCATTTCTTCACGCGATTTGCATTAAACTTCTTTTCTACTTCCCAAGGATGCACAAGTAACTCGGTAACGATTTCGATATACATATACATACATACGTATATAATCTTACTTTTGTCAATTAGCAAGACTGTACATTGCTCAGTGGAAGCAAGCATCGGCGACTAAGAGTAGTCTACGAGGTGTGCAATGCTTTCAACGCAATAGAACATTGACCTGAGGGTTATGACATAATGAACAAACACTGGAGATAGGAAACAGTTACGTCACCAATGTAGTTGAATCACTGCTGATGTTACAAAGACGTTCGACTTGTGCACTGTGAACATTAAGATTTAGACTTAATAAAATGTAGATGTGTCCAAATAAAATAATGCGAAGTGTGTACGTGTTAAATTGAAGAATCTTCAGTAGAAATAAACAATGGTCTTTTAAGCCTATTTGAAAAATAACTGTGAAGTTTGGTGGGGTAGAGTCTCTTAGTCGCCGGCTACCATCCTCGTCTTTTAGAAGTCTGCCTTACCGCCGGCGTGCGGTCTCCGTAGCAGCCGCCGAGGCAGCCCGTGCCGCGGCGCCGCGGACGCTTCTCCGTTCTCGGCTCCCCCGCCGCGCCCTCACCCGCGGCCCCCTCCTCCCCATCCGTCCCCTCCGCCTGCTGTAACTGCCTCGTCATACTCATACTTTCATAGTTTTCCGAATTCGAGCTTACGCTACTCCAATTATTTAACTAGGTACAACTTTGGTGCTTCCATTATTAACTTGAGTGCACAATACACGAATCCGAGGTAATTAAACATGTCACAAACGTACACCCGTGCTAGTCGTACTGAGTGGAGAGCGAGTGTTGGGGTCGGTGAGATGAAACAGATACGCAGACACGTCACAGGAGCATGCAACAAGCGAAGCGTGGTGCGGACTGTCTGACCCGAGGAGTTCTAGCCACCACGGGTACAGAGTGGGCTACCAGACTGATATGTGCGGCCCCAGAGCGGTTGGGAACCCAGCGCCCACAACCAGTCGACCAGCTCAGCTCGTGATCATGTTGAACCTTCATGACACGATCCTTGTCAGGAGCGAGCTCGGCACATATCGTATCGTTGTACTAAGTTGATGTAATGCGATGTCGCCGCTGTTGTCTAAGGCACTAACGACTCATGCAGATAACACACTACTAAACAAAACTGGCGGGATTGCGATCATCGACTCTGATACCGACATAGTACATTACGCAGACGTCGGCACTCCCGCGGCCGTGAGTTACACGAGTGTCTATTGTGCCACCCCCGTCGCGAACCTTATACCCGGTAAGAGAACTTCTTTAGTCTGTGTCCGCGCAGAAGCAGCAGTAGATCGAGCTGTAGGCTACAGCGGTTTTGCAATGAAATATAAAAATTAAGCACGTGTATTTTATAAATCAAAATCGAGTGACACGTGATTAGGTAGAAAGTTTCGTAAATGGTAGAACTAAATTACAAATACGCCACAAGTGTTAGGCTCCAGATGTATATGTTACAGATTACAGAATGGAAAGTGTGACGCACAATAGGTAGGTACAGAGGATTAAAAAAGTTCGACCCGAAATACAGTCCCAGGACTAGGGCTACTCGAAGGTCGTGTGTTAAACGTAAGCAATTTAACAATTTGGAATATAAAAGTGACAAAGGGCACGAGTCAATGTAGGAAGGTAGACGGTGGCGAAGGACTGTATTTGAGAAGAGTGTAGGAGTACTGTCAGCAAGTAACTCGAACTCACCGAGGCGCGCGATGGTCGCATTCTCGCGAGGAGTGACCAGAACCAGTTAGTCGAGGCCCGGGGCGACATACTCACGTGGTGCGCGGGGTCGGACAGACTCGTGTCTTGCGTGCGATAGATCCCTATTGGGATTTCGCAAGTTGTGGAACACAACTTTTGGTAGAGCCGTCCGTATGTACGGATCCACATGTCTTCCTTTGTAATTTTCATCTGTCACAAGTGTAAGATGTTAGGATGTTGCACATTTGAAATACGACATTAATAATAGATATATCTCGCCAAAATGTGATGAAACATTCGCACAGTGCTCGGAGGTATGTGCCCGAATGTGGAGGAGTTCGCAAATGGCGCGAGCGCTTCGTTCGCTAGCACTGGCACGTGACGCTTACCGACGTGAGGAAGCCAGATCCCGGGGCTTGGTCCACTCCCAAGAGCAGGCGCACAAACGTTATAACGTAATCTTTCACGAAGGCCTGGTAGAGGAGCGTGTCCAACATCGACGCCGAGAAAACAGAGCCGGCGGCGAACGGCAGCCGGAACATGTATGATATGTGCGAGCCGCGCTCCTTCTCGCGCTGCGGGCAGTAACGCTACTTGTCATATACGCTACTTAATAACATTTCTACTTAATACCTAAAAACGAAACGTGAAAAACCACTAACTTTTTCCATTTTGGAGAGATGCAGAGCATACTTGTCATGAGCTCTAAATTGCATAAAGCGCATGTTAGAGGATTGGGAAAGTTCGGTGATGGAGCGAATCGACGGGAAGAATCTGCAAGAATTCATTCAACAAGTTTATAAGAATCTTTTGATCACATATTTGAATGATCTGAGTGTTTCGCATAAGAACTGAGCGCGCTGCGACAAATATAATGGTGAATACGAATGCGCTGGCGTATTGTGAAATACATGTTTCATATAAAATAGCATACATTAAATACAGTTCGCATCGGCTACTTGTAATTCATTTCTACAGTCTAAGAG
The DNA here is from genome assembly GCA_018245575.1 of Jemadia suekentonmiller. Taxonomy (NCBI): domain Eukaryota; kingdom Metazoa; phylum Arthropoda; class Insecta; order Lepidoptera; family Hesperiidae; genus Jemadia; species Jemadia suekentonmiller. The sequence goes on along the minus strand of DWDU01000406.1, from coordinate 10,192 downwards.
TATGTGCGCGACACTGGACACAACGATAAGAAAAGATAATGAAATGGACTTTTACTTGAACATGGTCTGCACCGCCACAATGGTATTGCAGTCGGACAGACTGTCTTCTTCAGCCGAGTTGGACAGCTCCTTGTTGACGACCACGACGTTCTCGGCCAGCGTGATGCCGGCACGCAGGAGATCGTCCAAGCTGCAATTAGTTTGTACAGTAAACAAAATGTCAGAGTAGTTATTCTGCGCATTTCCTGCTTCTTACGCACCTGTCAATCGTCCCCAGCATCCAGTAGACCAGAGGGAAGTAAGATAGGGCATCTAAGAAGGCGATGTCCGGTCTGCGCTCCAGTAACAGAATTATAGGATTGAGCGAGGTCTTGGACCTGAAATGGGCTCGCAACGGTATAATGAAATTGTAGATGCCATTAGAGGCATAATCGGCTGCTAGAATTATAGTCTTGTTTTGCCATTGGTACTCCTTGGCGTTACGGTAGGCGCAGTGTTCGCAAACTTGCGCCAGTTGGAGGCAGCACAGCGGCTTCTTCTCCTTCAGCAGGTAGCAGAGGGTGGGGCTAACCCCAATGAAGGGAGACACCGGCGGGAAGCCCTTCACGATCCTGCGGAATGGCGCACGTGCCGCGTTACACTTGTATCCCTGGAAACTTGCACTATACAAAATCGCAATAAAAAGGAAAGCCCAAGAGAAAGGCCCAAGCGAAGCTCAGTCAAAAGATATTAAAAAAGGTTATGCCATAAGTGTTTTATGCGTCACTTGCATATCGAAAGGTAGATGACAGGTACTTACAGTACATTCCTAGAACACAAAAAAATTTTAAGAGTGGCGGCGGGACATTCAAGTATCGACAAGAAACATTCAAGACACGGGCACGCAACCGGCTCAGTGAAGTAACTATGTTACGTGCTTCTCCTGTACTAACATTCAACATAGACTCAGGAAAGTAACATGCTCAGGGGTACTAGGAAAATAAAGGCCGGAACATCAATAGTCAATAATCAACGTATATAATATATTTCTTATTATAGAGATCGAAGGTAGTAGTGTAACTTATAGTATTATTATTACATTTACTTACATACCTTCGCAAGTTAAATTCGTGAGGGTAATTTTGACACACTCGTTTCAGAGAATGGTTTCCGCCGAGAAAGCGACGGGGGTCTGTTCTCCGCGCGTGTCTACTACTGCGAACCCACTGAACACTGCACTTATGACGAGTTTATATTTTGCGCAAACGTGGGCCGAACGGTTTCTTACCTGGAGAAGTCGTTGCGCCAGGCGGAGCGCGCCTCGTGGCCGCCCAGCGAGGACAGGCTGCTCGTGGTGGCGTCATCACTGTGCAGGGACACGCTCAGGGAGTGGTGGCACACAGGGTTACAGTTCTATCAGACACTTATACACACAAACACTAAACTCTATGAGTGCACGCCCTGGTTTCTTTACATAGGTCGGTGTTAACATTGGCATTAGCAAGCACAGGGCTGGGCTTCTCGAGGAATTTCGGTAAGCCATCGACACGGTCCGGTTTTATATACTTAAAATGATATTTCTATGTTGCTTTATATACAGAGCGGCCAAATGTCCATGCTCTCCATACGCAACAGACCTGCTGATTCATCTATTTTGTTTTAGACTAGATTAACAGTAAGAAAATGCAGAGTTTAAAACGTTTTTGAATAATATTTCGAGGACGCATCAGGTGGATGTAGGCTTAATGGACCGAGCGTATGCTTGTGGGTGGACTGTTACAGCAACACAAGCTGCAATATATGCTACTATCGATTATGTAATAATCCCAACACAACATGAAGACTACGACATGGACACTTTAGTATTTTTGATAACAACAACAAAACAGATTATGGATTTTAAAATTTATTTTAAATGTAACGATTTCATTTATTTGTACTATGTGACAGAAATATCTAAGTAATTGACGATCTAGTGAGCAAAAAAATCAGTATGAAAAATCGTTTATTTGTGATTCACTTTTATTTCTTCATCACTTTATTCAATACTTATATTTAGCCGTGTGCGACTTATTTTTGTTTTCTTGTTGGAATGTTTGGATGGACGAACGCGAGGGCGCGCTATCTGCAAAGCAATGCGGAAACAAATAGAAGCCAAAATAAATAAAACTTACGAAGTAACAATGACGTACGCATTGTGCAGTGTGCATGCAGCGGCGGGCCGGTCGGCTAGCTACACGAGTCAATGTACAGGCTAAAACAATCAAATAAAAATGCATTGTCGTTGGCAGCGGCCGAGACCCCTGCTGACAACGACGTTAAAACAAAACAAAGTCACCAGAACCGGATACCGCCGAGCGTTGTTAAGCGCAACGCGTGGTATCAGTTCTGCTGCCGGCTACCATCTACATCGGCCCTGCATAACATTTCACTGACGATTCAGTAATACACGGCCCTCATTGTCACTCCTAGTCACCAAACAGTCAGCGACGATTCTGTATTGAATATTGTAGTTAAACGTTACCCAGGGTAGATCAATTAGAAAAAGTCATTCGAAACATAATAAAAAAATCAATCTGACGAAAGACAGTGGAAGGAAAACAAAGGGCGCGTGCGTGCGTGAGGTGGCGAGGGGGGAGGGAGGTGGGCGGGGGTGAGGTGGGCGGTGCTTACGCGATCTTCTCGGACGGTGAGCGCCATGGCACGTCGTCGTCCAGCTCGTCCTCGCTCTCGTCCACCTCTGCCTCCTCGTCTTGGTTGTCTGAAGCAATGTTCAGGCTGCTGGTCACCATGTCAGGCACGGGCAGAATTGAGGGTCGCCGGCTCCCTGCAAGTGCAAGTCCCTGCCAATTTTTTTATTGCCCCATCTATTTAGCGGTTGGCTATATTCCACACACACGCGGCACTCGACGCCAGAAACACATGCGAAGCATGCACTCGATGTCCCGTAGCTACACATTCTGTCAATCAGGCGGGTGAATGGCTCGTTCCGAGGTGCCAAATCTAAACGCTCCCACTACGTCTTTATTGTTCGTTGTTTCCGCTGAAAAAATGCCGGTGTATCTACTTATAATAAACCCATTTCATTAACGTAGACAACATTTCGATTAGGGAGCCAGCAGCATGTATTTAAGTTTTAGGATTGGTATTTGGTTCAAGTTTTCTGATTGGGAACCGACTGTAAAACGAATTTCGTACATAAACATTTGTTTATTATTCTCTAAACCACATTTACCCGAAATACGCTTTGCATTCGAGATATACGGAGTGCTTTGGATTTCCAAAGAGAAGATTTCTCTCTCAAGATAGTATGCAGCTATGTGTGATGGTCAAGGCAAATCATGCGACAATACCGTTTAGGTTCCATCTAGAACAATCTCAAAAAAGCTTCTTACGATCTATGGATAGGAAGTTACCAATGCGCACCAGCATCGATACCTGGCCGCTGCGGGATGGAGTCGGGGCTGAGGAAGTTGTTGTCGGGGCGCGGCAGCAGCAGGCGGCTGTCCGCGCTGTCCGTGGCCGGCGACTCCTTCAAGCACGCGCGCGACTCTGACGTGGATGCGCCGTCTTCTTTACGAGCTGTGACAGACCACATCGAATTACTATTGCACTAAACACTATTTAAATTTACTATTCTCTATTAAGTAGTTCCCTAATTTCTGAGGGAACGACTAAATTTACTACATTTAATTAACATAATTTACTTCAGGGCATATTTCACTTCAATAACATAAGATGTTTTTAAACTCTTGGGAGGTTAGTAAACTTGGCAATAAGTTTTATTAAATGATTAGCTAAGCTAAGTTCTCTAGATTGATGAGACGTTACATCAGATGAAACTGTAAAATCATCTTTAGGCAAAGATAAGTCCATTAGTTTCAGAAAGTATGAGTACTATTGATTTGTGAAAAATTGATCTCATAATGCAATATAATTTTTATCTAATCAATTACGTTCAATAAATTCTGCTGTTAATCGTTCGTTCAGATTCCAATTACAGAAATTATAAAGACTTTAATTAATCAATCTGATCTTTTTGAATACATAAGTAGGATAAAATGATAAAATGGTCGCAACAATAATTCAATATAAAAAGGAGATGTATGCCGAAGCTTATACAAATGCAAATCATGGAAATCTTGCGGCGGTAACGGCCCAATGGTTTTAGCGGGATAATGGTAATATGTTATAGGTGACGACCGTAAAATCAATGTGAGCGGTAGCGAGTTCTCTATATATATATATATATATGAGAAAATGCAGAATTAATGGGGCAGTTGACAACTACACCGGGCGCAAGGTTTTGGATGCAAATTAATTCTGTTGTGTCAATAACAAAGTATGCGTTACCGTTTCAAGTGCCCGTCCGAGCGAGCCGGCACGTGGCCACATGTTGGGGTACTCACAAGATAGGCAACGTTGCACCGAGTGGCCGAGTCTGAATGGCAATGCCGACTTTGCGCATCTAAATAATAAAATCCGCAAAATAAATGCGATATTTGTGCTTCAACATGACATGCAATAGTAACAAAATTCCGACGTACCAAGCATCACCAAAGGGCTATTGACGGTAACTGGGAAACACTTTATGTACGAATACATGATGCTGGTTTATTGAAATAGTATAGGTTTGAGACAAAACTTAGCTTCCACTCCGTGGCTTTGTGAAACGACCCGTAAGGGAAACCAGAACATTAAACAGCTATAAATAACTTAAATTACAGGCTATACAGACCACAACGAAGAATTATATTGTTTCATGAATTGCTAAGAATAAATTACAAGTACAAACGAGGACTTATTTCTATAGGTTCTTCCGTGTGATCTGTATATACCTTGATACTAGAATGTTACAGCTGCTCGCTGTCCTTGACTGAAACCCGTGAATGCCAATTATATCTGTGAAACAGTCACTTTTGGTAGCGGAAGACATTGAGCAACTTTTAGTGACTAAAAAAAAGTAGACTGAATGCCCGCCAGATAATATAAGGCCACGTATCCGGTCTACTTTGGTCGATAATTCAACTGTGACACTCACAGTCCGCGAATATTAAAATAGCAGATTTAATATATTTTGGTGATGCATTGGGTGTGGAATTGACGGGAGCTTGCAGAATCACTTGTGGGGGAGAGTGATCCTTTATATTACTACCATCGGCTCTCGGCTGCCCATTGCCCTCCTCCGCATCTCCAGCCTTCTTTTCAGAGAGTAGGCTACATGCGGTTTGGTCTTTTGGAATAAATCGTTTACTTTCACTTTGTTTGTCCGAGACCACAAAGGCAGAGTTCTCTTCTTTCGTAATGCTCATATAGTAGCAGGTGTCACTGCCTTTCATGATATGTCGTGGTCCAGGGTTTAGGAGGATAGTCTCTTCGTAGAATTCTGGCAGTTCGGCAGGTCGTACACCAACTAAGGCCACGCCGTATCTGTAAATAGTTCATACCACATTAAGTTTGTCTACACACGACAGAATATAAACTAGTTAGCTAGTTTATAAACTAACGAGTTAGTAGTTGGATTCCCTACAAAAGCTTACTTTCGGTGAGAGTGAAAACTTGCGTAGGTGAAGCTCTTTCCCTCGTACTCGCCAAAGAATCGGCTGTCGCCAAGTACAATGTGGTAAATCTCGTTTCCGGAGCACTTGCCGTAAAGTCTATGCCATTCTTCTGGGGATTGTTGCCCTTCTCTGGAGAATATTTTATTAAAAAGTTATTGCAAATTACATGGGTAAAAAATATGTCATATTATCTAGAAGTAAAAAAGTTGACATTGTCTAATCGCTGTTAAAATAGGTTGTTCATTGACATTTTTTGAGTGTTTATTGGAATGAAGGTCCTTAACGCGGCTCATGGGTATTACAATGAAGTAGCAATCGTGTGTGCGTGCATGCGTGCGTGCGTGCGTGCGTGCGTTCGTTCGTGCGTTCGTGCGTGCGTGCGTGTGTGTGTGTGTGTGTGTGTCGGTCCCCTTTTATCATATAACCTCAACATAGGGTAGTACAGACCCGTGGAAATATAGTCATAATGCATTTGTTATTTGTGCTCTTGTGTTAGATCGTACACGTGTGTAATGATTTCATAAAATTTATACAAATTTTTAATATTTATCTGTATTTATTTTGGAACGCTAGATGAAATAATTGTTCTATTGATATGTTACAGCATCAACGTTTAGCTAGAAATAGGAACGAACCAGTCCTGAAAAGGACTATACTTGATTATTGTTCAATGCGCATACTAACAACTGAGCGTAAGGGAACCAAACTTCGCGTAAACCGCTATCATCACTACTTTATGGGAATTACCGCGTATGTGTCCCGGTTTAAAGAACGCAGGCCGACCGTTCCAACGATACATACATGAAGTACTACGCGGACTCCATTACGTATTTCCATTCATCGACGATTTACTCATCGCATCTGCCAACGATGTCGAATATCGCGAACACCTAAGCACCGTACTGGAACGATTACAAGAAAACGGCATTACAATAAATCCCGTCAAATGCGTAGTAGGTTTATCCTAAGTCAAATTCTTTGGCTATACCGTATCCAGCGAAGGTATGAAACCAACGCAAGAGAAGGTCCGGGCTATCATAGAGTACACAAAGCCAAATACAATTGAAGAACTGCGATGTTTCTTCGGCACACTGAATTTTTATCACGATCACACCTAACGCTGCAGTACTACAAGCACCGTTAAACGCATATCTACACGACACCAAGAAGCGCGATAAAACAACCATTGAGTGGAGCGACGCCGCGAACACCGCATTTGAAGCTGTAAAGTTGACATCACTAACGCTGCTTGACTCGCTCACCCGTCTCATCAAGCCACACTCGCAATATTTACCGATGCCTCAGACAACGCCGCAGGAGTCGTACTACAGCAATATCTGAATAACTTGGCTGCTAATCAAAGAAAATCTCCGACGCACAACTGAAGTATTCTACATACGATAGTGAGTTACTTGCTATCCTATAGATACTGATCTTTCAAGGACGACCTCTCATCATCTTCACCGATAACAAGCCGCTTACATTCGCTATGAATAAAACGCAGAGTAAAACTGAAACGCCACGTCGAACGCGACAATTATTATTTATTAGCGAATTTACTACCGACATACGCCACGTAAGCGAAAAAGATAATATATCGCTGATGCCCTCAGCCGCATAGAATCGATATCCTGCCCATCGCCAATAAATTACGAAGAAATAGTCAACGCTCAAGAACAAGATCCGATCATTCCACAATTAATACAACAAACCAACATACATATGTATTAAGAAGATCAACATTCCGAATACGAACACCGAACTGTACTACGAAACATCGACTCCATATATACGTCCAAATATACCTGAAAATTATCATAACATAAGTCATCCGGGACCGCGAACAACACGCAAGCTAATATCAAGAAAATACTTTTGGCCATCAATGAACACCGACATCGGAAATTGGGCTAAGCTTTGTATTAATTGCCAAAAAAGCAAAATACAACGCCATACGACCAGCTAGATCGGTACTTTCCCGCCAAGCGAGCGATTCATGCACATAAACACCAATTTAGTCGGACCGCCGAGCACAAGCGCTCAAGGACATCGCTATTTAATAATAATAATAATCGACCGACAAACCTGATGGCCCGAAGCTATACCTACATGTGACATATCTGCCGAAACTGTAGCCGAAGCAATCTATAACAACTGGATTTGTCGGTTCGGATGTCCCGCAACAATGACAACAGACCAAGAAAGACAGTTCGAAAGTAATCTGTATAGTAGTCTACTGAAAATAATGGGAATAAACAGAATACGTACAACACCAAATCATCCACAAAGCAAAGAATCATCGAACGCTGCCACCGCACATTGAAATCAGCTTTGCGCGCGAAATTAACCAACTCTAATTCAACTTGGTTCAATGAACTCTCTACTATCCTATTGGGACTACGCGTCGCACTTCGCACCGACAGCGACGTAAGCGCCACCGAACTTACCTACGGCTATAATCTACGCTTACCTAGCGATTTTTTCAAGACGAACACTGTTACTCCTATAACAAACACCCTTGGACTTCAGCTACGTCGAGAAACTACGTGCAACCATCGCGCAGAATGAACCGCAACAACGCACCTCACATCGCAACAATAAACACATCTTCGTACATCAAAGCCTAAATACTTGCAGTCATGTGTTTTAGAGTCGACGGGTTACGCATGCCGTTTCATCCACCGTATGAAGGCCCCTACAGTGTCGTAAATCGCACTGAAAAAGTGTTCACGACTCAGTTGCAACACCGTCAAGCAAACATCTGTCGACCCATTCAAGCCTGCCTACGTGTTAGAAGACTCCGAAACCTCACCAGCCAGCAACATACCTTCACCTCAGAACCAGAATACTAGTACCGTGCCTAACCATAGCAGGGAAACAGTTACCAAGTACATTAAGCAATATGACATCACAGCCCACTCGCATAGTAACAAAGCAAGGCCGATTCATCAAGCTGCCGGTACGTTTCACCAGAGGGTTACTGTAGCAGCATCAACGTTCTGTCATAAATAGGAATAGATTAGTTCTGAAAAGAACTCTGTAAATTCTTCAACCGCGCGATTTCCATCTTCATCTGTGACAACAACTCGACGCGCCGCGGCACACGTCTTGTTCCGAAGAAAGCGCGATTCGAAAATAATGATTCGCGAGTGCGACCAGTCTTTACCGCGAACCGCGAGCCACGAGATGCATGTGCAATCTAAATAATATGCGACGCGAGCGAAGGAGAAAAGAGCGAGACAGCACCAGGAACAAGATATGTCTATAATCAAGGTCATGCACAATGCGAGCGACAGAGAAAAGAGCGAGATGGATATATATTTTTACACTTCACTTTTTTGTATATATACCTACTGCGGATTTTTACAAATAAAATTATTCCTATCGCAACCTTCTGAACATCATCATTATCTCCAACACCGGTACCCTGAAAAGATGCATAAAATGAGTCCGGAGGTTAGTTGTAGATGTCTCTAATGTTTTTCTTTGTGGATTTTGCCGCCAATTGCAATGTATATGAAAGAGAGTTGGAAAAAATTCTGAAAAAACATAAAATTATCTTGTCACGGAACGAGAAAGTTCACTAGTGATAGTGAAATATATGCCAATGAGTTACGAGTAGGTATATGTAAAAAAAGAAAGACGCGTATTTGCAAAGATATATACGATATTGATTTATCTGAGGTGCATCATTACCCCGCACGTTAATATTGTTTTATTATTGTTATTAAGTTTAGTAAAATGGAAACTGCAGCAAATGTGTGTAATACAGATTTAGAAAAGTAAGTTGATAAAATGGCATAACTTGATACAAGTATTTACAGTTTATATTCGTTTGTTGTGCATGTGATTAGGGTGTTTACTGTTTATTTTATTATTTAAATTTATAGGGAGACAATAGTGAAATCTATTTTAACATAACATCACGCCTCTAATCCCCGAAGACGTAGGCAGAGGAATGTAGTATTTACAGTCCAACGTTTCACTCGTTACGTTTACGTTCCAATATGGAATAGGTGGTGGTGAGCCTATTGCCATACACCGGGCACATTTCCAGACTTCGAGCCACTACTTGAAAATCTAAATTAAAATGTTTGACTGCCCGACCCGGGAATCGAACCCAGGACCTCCCAATCGGCAGTCACCCTTGCAACCAACACGACCAATGAGGCAGTCAAATAGGAGTTGATGATAAAACGTAAAAAACTACGTTCCTCATATAATTTTTTCGTTTTTACGCTAACATACGATGCTGGTTGAAGTTTATGCTAACTTACTGTCCACGGCTGGTGTGCAGTAGTAAGGTGACGAGGGTGGAGGCTCCAGGGCAGGTACAGTTGTTAGCGAGCAGCGCGTACTTGAACTCATCTTCGCAGACCACATACTCAGCGAACTTAACGTGCAGTTTGTTCTCCGGGCGGAAAATTTGGACGTACTGCGGCACGTCCGGTGCAAAGTCTTTCACAGCCCACGATCTGGACAATACATGGTTCATTAGGATTTTAACGTCAGAATATCTTAAAGGAAACGAAAGTTCGTTTAGTGTTTCAGTAACATGAACTGCAAATACAAAAAAAAATACAAAATTTTATTTATTGTGGAATACAGGTTACAATATTAGATGTTATATTTAGGTTATCTATTCTCTCCGT
>DWDU01000405.1:0-19481 GCA_018245575.1 Jemadia suekentonmiller | reverse complement strand
ATCACGCCTGTAATCCCCGAAGAGGTAGGCAGAGGAGTGTAGAACACTCCCACGTTTTACCAGTTACGTTTACGTTTAAGTTTAATCATTTGTTTATCACTTGCTATAACAGTTTATCACTTACTATAACAGTTTATCACTTACTATAACGGTGAAGGCAAACGTCGTGAGATAACTTACACACCTTAGAGTTCAAAAAAAAAATGTTATCAAAGTCGTGTGAAGTCTGCCACCCCGCACTTGGCCAGCGTGGCACAGTATGGCCTTAACCCTACTGTCTTGATAGAAGATCCACGTTCCAGCAGTTGAACGATAAAATGGTCGAAGAGAGAGATACGTCTGCATCTCCCCAGAGACATGCAGAGTTGTGTAGTATGTAACATAAGCATAGGAGATGCTTCATTAGTTATGATGACCTCTTACCATGGACTAGGGGCCAAGCCTATTCTCATACACAGATATCCAGACTCCGAGCTACTATTGGCAATTTAAAGTTAGAGAATCTCACATTTTTCGGTCGCGATATATTTTTGAAAAAGTGTACGAAGATTGCTCTTCACGTACGTAATGCACAATGATATAGACATAATTTTCATACTTTTATCGATATAAAGTGAAAGCGTGTAGTTATTTATAACATAATTGATCATCTTATTCGTCATCATCATCAGGCCGTCCACTCTCAGACCTTTTATCCGACCTGCGCCATCGCATATGGTCTTCAATGAAAGAAAACTAAATTCTCGTAAAACTCTAAGTTAAAATACACCGGCCCAAACACTGGCAGTTCGGATAGTATATTTGTAACACGCGACCGGCGCTGGGGCTGTATCGTGTTACCGTCCGTTACCTCCGACGGCGGGCTGACGTCCGCTTTCCGTGCGACTGCGCATCCAGCGCGAAGCTCCGCCGATTGCGCTGAACAGTTAAGAATGCCTCGCGACGAACTGCGTCAAGAGACGATGCGACGGCGCTGGCGTTCGGATGTCTTGTAGAATTTCAAGCGATGTATTACTATGCATATACACATATACGTAATATATAGTTTATATTTGTTTTGGTAGATTTTAGTCAACTTAGAAAACATTTCTTTATATTTTATACATTGTTTTTCATATTATATTAGACATAGACTTTTGTGTAAATATAAGTATTTGCTGATATCTAATCATTTTATTTGAGTATGTTTGGAGGTCATAACCTAAGTTATCATATCAGCTAATTGAATGTTTTATGGGGCGTAATCTACCGTTTAGAATTTTTTGTATTTGTTTCACAAAATAGAGAATAGGCAGATTTGATAATTTGTCACGATCCTGTCTTTACAAGCACTGATCTACTGTGTTGTGATAATATTTTCTTTACTATTTATTGTTTAACGAAACATCACGCCTGTAAACGCATGTAAAGAGGTAGGCAGAGGAGTGTAGTACACTCCCCCGTTTCACCAGTTACATTTACGTCCTACTATGGAATAGGTGGTCTATTGCCATCCGGGCACAAATCCAGACTCCGAGCCACTACTAGAAAATCTAAAAATTCTAGATTAGAAAAAATCTATAGTGGCCGACCCGGAAATCGAATCGGCAGTCGCGCTTGAAACCAACCAGGCAACCAATATAAATATATATCAAATATTTATCAATGCAGTCCATAATAATGGTCCATAATAATGGTCCATAATAATAATAATTACTATTTTTTTCATTTATGTACGTGACAGTAATTCTTGTTTGTTTTAAACAACCCAACGCACGTTATTAAAATCTTCAATCTCCGATCTGGGCATTTTTGAAATTGATACTTTAAAAAACTCTTATTATTTTCATAGCCAGGATCCATTCACTCTTAAAATCCACGCCGCGACTAATAAAACGGGGTGTTATTTTTTTTGTCGCTTCTGAAATCGGTCGCTAAGCGGGATCGACCCGTTTTGATGAAACTACGCAAACAAAAAATAAACAAATCAGTCGCGTTCGGCGTCCGTTAACAGTTGGCTTCAACTGGTGCGTTTAAGGAATAACGTTGGTCATTTAAATTGTTAGATGAAATTTCATAATCATGTTAATTAGTATACATAAGTAAAAATGATCACATGAGGTCAATAGTTGTACAGTTCTAATAAATACATCGATTATTTACCATTATTATAAAACATTTTATCATTCCATTTCTCGACGTAGTTTTCCGTAGGAAAATTTATTTATATTCAATTTAATGTAACATCACGTCTGTAGTCCCCGAAGAGGTAGACAGAGGAGTGTAGTCCACTCCCACGTTTCACCAGTTACGTTTACGTCACATTATGGAGCATGTGATGAGCCTATTGCCATACAGGGGGCACATTTCCAGACTCAGAGCCATAACTAGAAAATCTAAATAAGAAAAATTCAGTAGTGCGCGGCTCAGGATTTGACCCCGGGACTGTTCGAGCGGCAAACGCTTGCAACCACTCGACCAACGAGGCAGTCAAAAAATAGGACCTAAATAATCCCAACCATAAGCTCAACTCAATTCGCCAACAGCATATTTCATCGTAAACATATTAAAACACACCTCGACCTCTGGTTAACACTGGCCCATCATCGCTGTGCCATGATACGTAATAACCAGATTTAAATTATGAGTAATTTGTCTAGACAAGGACGACAATGGCGATAACTGAACATCTGGAGAGTATCTGCCAAGGTGACGTAATAATCGCAAGGATAAGATCCATTGTGGGTGATGTAATTACAAAGGCATTGGGACATATGAAAAAATAAACACAGCCGACGCTTGCGGCAGAATTAGATTTAAACGTACAGGGGTAACTAACACGAAGGGAAAATATCAAATACGTAATTAATTGGAACTTGGAATTGTTCGAGTCGACAACGAATGCGCGCTTCCCAGGCACGCGTGATACATCGTACTCTACATGAAATTTTTAAAGACAAAACTCAATAGTCAGTTCTCCGAAAAGCTTGCTACGTTTTAGGATACATCTCGCTTAACATCTCGTTGGACGCCTAACATTTTGCCAGCATATATTCAGTCCCTTGATAAAAATCTCTAATTCGTACAACTTTGTAAGCGACACGTTTTTCCTCGCAATATGAATGAACAACAAACACAACGATGAAGTCGCTGCATGTAACTAATCAGTGAAAAGATTAAAATCTAGTAATAGAAATATTACTTCGAAATTTAAAAAGAGAACTTAAATATTTATAGACATTTATAACTATTGGAAAACGTTCATAGATGTTCCGACATTACAGTTATATGGAGTAATAATGATAGAGTCATACACTCGTATGTAGAGAACTGGCGACATATCGGGAAATATTGAGGATAGTAACTTGGACCGATTGTCGACATAACTGTGATTCATTTGACACATGTCAAGTGTGTTGTTATTATAAATATCAATATTATTAACAAATCATCACGCCAGATCCCTCACGTGGTAAGCAGAGAGCACCACACACCATCGTACACGCACGTCTATTTCGAAATCTTCTGACTCTAAATAATATTATTATACCAAATTTTCGTCGTCATTTGCGTTAACTAGTCATAAACGCTTACTAGGATTAAATCTGACCTTTGTTAATAACAATTCACGATGGCGATTCTGAATTATGTAAAATCGCGCGTGGAACTATGGCCTTGACTCTTCTGATTCAGAAAGACACATGTCCAACACAGAAACGACAAAATAATTGATGACGATAAATAAAATGAGGTTAATAAAAATGCAACATTGACTATGATGCGTTACGGTTCCTTGATAAAAATGATGTTATTCGCCAACATGAAACTCTTCAACCATCTCATAAACACTGACACTATTCTATTAAAAATGACGCGTCAAACACATGCACTATAAGACTTAAATAATGCCCCAATTGCGGTTTGCAACACTACGTACATTACTGCTTATGTATTAAGACAACACATGTTTAAGATCAATTCGGGTTAAGTACCAAAGTCTACTAGTTTGTTGAGTATTTTTGCATCTCAAATTCCAATTCAATTCGTTATGTGAGCCATTGTTCTCAAGATTAAGTAATACATCGTAAACTATATTGTCTTCATAGAACAATTCCTTCGTTACTGTGACGATAGTTTTATGTCAATTGGCTATATTCGTTATGCATGACAGAGAATAATTTGATCAAATTTCATATGCATATGTGCATTGTTGAATTCATTTATTGCAGTGGATATGAATAGAATGAGCTTTATAGAAATATCGTGTGAGACGTAAGAATATGGAACGGCTAAACGGAACTGGGCCAGCGTGGCAGACTATGGCCTTATTTTACCCTCACATTTTGAGAGGAGATCCGTATCAAACAGTGGAACGATAAAAGGGTCGGATAAAATTTATCGACAGCGAAATAATTCAAATAAAAATATTTTTAAGTTACGGTTTAAGTGGTAACTTCGACGTACACTAAACGCAAGTGATTCTACCGGTTAATAGATGACCGCTTGTACCCACAATTACAAAAGTTTTTGAACTTCGAAAGGTTCGAATGCGTACCGTTATTATGGCTATCACTGGGCAACGGTAGCCACACCAATAAATGAAGGCAAAAGCTTTATGGCTCACGTTTTGTTTTCCATTATTACTGTTATGTCTAAGAACGGTGGGTTACGTTAATAAAATAAAACATTCTGCACTGCAACAATATAGAACTACAATTAAGAACTTTCGCACTTGACACAATTATTGCATATTTCTTATTAATTTTATATAAACTTCAAGAAATCTAAGTTGAACTGTTCGACCACGGATTTCGAGTCGATTTCTAACTAACGAGCCGTATTAAGTTCACAAGTTGACCTGGACGAGAACGACGCGGCGTGCAACGTGGTATATTTTGACAATACCCGTACGCGCTCGCGATGTCCGCTGCAGTTCAACGGTCGTTGCGCAGCATGTCCGATTTTTAAATGGTCCGTGTGATCGACGCGCAGTGAGGTCGTGATTACGTCGATTATATCCCATTGTACACCTTTCTACCATTCAATGGCAGGTAACGGTATGGCCACATTGATTAATGTTTTGTTTTCAATTCCCTTTAAGATCTTTATGCGGTTCGCAATCAATTCAACTAAAGAACCGTTATAGAAAACAGCGACATCTATCGATGCACTGATCGTAAAGTATATCCTGGTTGTATTTAATTATTTTTCATTACATAATTTAAGCAGATAAATACTTCGGTTATTTATTTTGCATTTCTATAAATTTAAGTCGCTTTCTGTACTGAGATGTGAGTGTATGAGCTATTGTAAATTAATATTAAATCTAATTACTATCAACACTATTTGCGGTTACGTTTAATGATTGAATATTCTCAACAATAACCCTCTAACGCTTAGTGTTACTTAACAAAGTGCTTAAAATATCACAATACGAAAGAATTATGAGCACTTCATCTTTTCTAAAATAAATGTTGAATGTTTCTATTTGAAACTACAGTAAAATATTTTAATACAACGCGTTGAAAACTTCATAATTCATTGCCCTATAGGAGTAACATGTTGTTGGTGAAAGCCCAGCGCGGAGAGCCTTCCCATTTATCTTATGAAGAGATGTTTAATAAATTTAACATATACATTACTGGTATTTTACTGTCTAGGGTACCGTACGTGTAGACCGATTTGTTCCGAGACAAAGCATAAAATTATTTTTAACATTATATCAATATCAATATCCCGAATGTTTCCTGCGTTAGTCATGCCATTATGAAGGGAGTGGTCCTATTTTTGTTACAACGCATCAAATCGGGATTTGTCAGTACAATTGGAGTACTAGCTGAGTGAGATTCCAAGTTTAATAAACGCTTGGTTATTGTACCATGTATTCCACATGTACATACATGCGTACATGTTGTCACAGGCTATTGTGCAATTAGGCACAGACTAAAGACTTCACGGACTACGGCCCCGGTAAACTTTTTTCGCCTTGTCGTTATTCGATAGGCGTTAACAATAGGATATTTTCAAACATTAACGTTAAATGCTTCCGCCGAATCCTTCATGAGGAGTATAATACTGGTATTATTAGAAGAGTTTTATTTACATTTCTTACAAAATAAAAATAAACAATAAAATAAACAAAAATGATAATATCATAATAATATATATACTTAAACACAAGTCTCAGAAAAAAAAGTTGTGTGTAGAAATAAAAATTCTCTATTCAGTGACGAATTTGTCTATGGTTCTAAGTAAAGACAATCCATGTCATCATTTACCTACTTCTTGTCCATAGACGTTGCGTCATAGAAAAACCATAAACGTTTGTTTAAATATTTACTCTGGCGTCAACATCAACATTTCGGTAAGATATAAAGCAATTGTTGCTAAAATGTTTAGTACATTTTTACTGCGCTTCCCGCTGTCCCACATAATGCGCGTGCGCCGAGCGAAGTGATCATTTTCATATATTATTTATGCACATACCGATAACCGAAACGTTGGTATGAATTAATTGCCCCAAAAATAGTTTAGGCGCACACACAGTCTTCCGCGTCCATTGGCAATGCACAGGAAGGAAATGAAATGTTCCTAAAACGTACGAGCGCGGTAAAAGGAAAAACGTGTTTGACATTTCTAGTAAAGTTATAGACGGGATGGATGAACGAGATGGACCGTCTGAATCGAACAGTGGATTTTAAATTTAGAATTTTTAACGCATTGTAATGCGTGTAGTAATTTATATCGTACCTGTGTTTATAAAGAGAAAAATATTTTACGTTACGAGTATTAAGAGTATGTCATTCATTACAATTAAAATTCAAATGTCGCTTAGGACGTTTCGAAGTTGACAGGTGTTGGAAGGTACATTAAAAACAAATGAGATGTCCTTTGCGGTTCAGAGTTCAAGTCGAGTTCCACGACTGGAGTCAGAACGAGTAACGGGCGAGAGTTTGTTTGTGTTTTAGTATCTATAGTTTAAAACAAAGCTATCACTTGTGTCACGGAGTTATGACGCGGAGGCTATCCCACGCGATCTGTTGACCTCACATGTAGATGCCAGATGGTATCGGACGGAAGAAAATTTATTTCCCTTTCAATTATAACCGAGCGTGGTTCACTAACATCGCTAATTCAAAGGTACGTTACCGCCGTCTCCCGGTGTATGTTCCGAAACAATTACACCTTTTAGACCAGTTCACGTATGTACTCTCGGAATTTAGGTGAACATCTCCGGCTCTTTTATAACTTTGCGCAATCGCCGGCATAGCCCCTATCTGTTTTGACAGATGCACGTAAACTTCAAATATTCGGTCATGTTTGAGTTATAGCCCGTGCAGCGAGTTGAAAGAAATACGTATCTACAGTATATATGTACCTTGTCGTGAATATTTTGATCTCGTTTTCATGGCAGATCGTAACTTGCGACAGCGCGTTTTTGTAAATAAGGAAGTCTCTTAACATGTACCAATAGACGGGAAAAAATTATTACGGACTTATTACGCTTTTCTGTACTGGAATTTTTAAATCCTAGTATAAAAAAAATATTTAGCTTTAAATTGTGAAGTTTAACTGTACCTACTCTGTTTATTATTCCTAGTAGATATTCAAGTGTGCTTAACATAATATGTACGCAGTACTTACTTTTGTTAAATAAATAAGAATGTTAAATGTAATACATTAATACATAAATTGTATATTGAATATTAAATGACTGTTTGTTGGACGTCCTCTCACAGAACTTCATTTATAATTTAATTATTTTTAATTACATGTAACAGTTTTGTTATAACTTAAAATTGTCAAAACAAATAAATGAAATAATTCTAACCACGTTTTCTTCATTTAACTCATTTGATTTACTTATTTTGTTTTTGATTATTTAACTAATCAAGCTCAACAACTAAGTGTGTATTTTTTTAATTACGACGGAAATACAAATATGGCTGGAACAATGGGTGGTTTGTTTTGACCGATCGGTATTCACAAGTTAATAATTAATATATAATACTGGGTCGTTGTCTGTTGTCGCGCGTCTGTCTCCCAGGATGTGAGTCAGTGGACGTGACCCAATAGTTATACAACTTTTCGTCACCTTCTTTCATCTATTGGAATAAATTGTATCAATTCAAGTTTAGAAAGAGATAGATTACGTTATCACCCGGCGGAAAATGTCACCAAAGTTACCAGGCGCCCATAAGCGCGCGAAGCATCACAGACCAGTGTCACCCGTGGTTTACAACCACACGCGCAACGGTAAGTCACGACAGACTACACACGAACCTAGCCAAACGCACACGTAAGATGTCGCGGAGTGATCACGCTCCAACGAGCGCGGAACCGCATTCCTGTTAGAAATTTATAAAACACCTGAAGTTATTATGCGCATGCATATGATTACATGTCCCATATCGTTATCCCGTTCATTTATGTGGCTTTGTTACAGTTAGCGGACACATTTATATGAGCTTCGCATGTAGTCAGGAAACCACAAAAACGCCTAACGGTACTCTTTCACATCAAGGTGACATTTTTTTACGTAAGAGTGCCTATTATTAAATTTAATGGAACTTGACAGATATCAGTTTTTGTTTTATACACGGATTTGCTAGGGTTTTGCTTGTTATGTTTAAATATAATGCTTTTGTAATTAGAAAATTGGGAAAAAATTGTTGACCATTTTTTGTACGAAAAAGCTCTTTCAAAATGTTCTTTATTTATTCTATTTGATACAAAAACTAAAGTGGAAATAAACTCCAGAGATAAAACCTTTATAATAGTATACAAAAACTGTTTAAATATTTTGTGCCTTGTTGTAACAATATGTCGAACAAAAGTATTATTCAACTGAGCAATAAATTTAGGGGAGTACACAAACAAAAGTCACAACTACCAATACAGGTGGAGATATTTTCTAAACAATGAAAGGGGGAGTGCAAAATATACTGTCGTCTCCTTCATTCATTTCGCTCTATTTCTATTTGCACTAAGAAATGTTCGCGTGTGTAAAACCAGTGTGTATGATGGGCATAGGAATAGTGTATGGACATGCATGCATATAGTGTGCATGTGGGCGCGGTGCGGGCGTGCGGAGCTCCATCGCCCGGCAAGTACTAGGCGATCATAGCGCGACAGAGTTCGCGTAATAGCCTCCATGAGATATCACGTGTGCGAAAGTGAAAAAAGATACCAGTTAAATATACGAGTCTAAGAAGGATGGGAGATTAGAACAGGCGTGAGCGGGACCGGCTACGAATCGATACTGCTTAGATTAAGTTAGGGTAGAAGTTTACTGGCCTCTGAAAGTTTGAATACAATTTGTTGATATAATATTTACCCGCGCTTTTTTAAACTAACAGGTTATTCGCTGTACTATTGCATGTACTCTTATACTAAACGTTAATATTTAACGTAAATAATTAACGTTAACTATAACGTTCAGTAGTACCGGCTTTTAGTATACGTTAATTTTACTAAAACTTAAGTTACTATCCAAAGCAGTGTAAAAAATCAAGTGCATAAATTTCGGTTAATTAAGACAAACTGAAAAATACTAAATTTAACGCTATCAGTAGTCTCTTTTGTCTTTAACTTCATATTGTTATAATATGTCATTATTACTTAAAAGACAAACTCCGTATTTGTGCCTTGAACACTTACGAAAATATATTTATCATACTCAACATTCCTCGCCTCACTATCGTATTCAGAATGCAATGAATCAAATAATCCAAATTCACTAGGAACAAATTAAAATTGTATCTGTTTTAAACGAGATAGGAACCATTTGATTTGCAACATTATTCCTTATTGACAACAGAGTTAATAGAAAGTTAACGAGGCAAATTGTTGATTAAATTGCTTGCTATAAATCTAGGTATATTTCCTATTTTACTTTATATATTCTAGATGTAGGTTACTATTCCAGAAAATGGTAGAACATAGGTACTAATTTAAATTAATTATTTGTTGGAAAATGTCAATGAAGCCAAACTGTACCTACCTAATGAGTGCATTGATTTATTAAAGACTCATATGAAATGAGAATTTGAAATTAGAATAACACATTTTAAGGTATTAAATTTAGGCAGGTACCTATGTTGAATTTATTGCATTTTAGTCTGAACGGAAACCCTTATTTTGCAAATTGGGAAGTATTGAATTTTTTTTATACAATTTTGCAATTATAAAAGTCGTTAACATTTAAATTGTATTAACATATTTTAATTGTTAATGATTTCCGAGTATTATAAAGGAATCAAGTGATTGGTTACTTCCACATCTCATAGCCAGAATCATGAATAGTTGCTACTAGTAGGTATTTATTTAATGAGAACTTAATTCACATCATACAAGGTTACTTAATCAAAAACTCTAAGTGAGATATCGTTGAAGATTTTAATGATCTGGTGATAAAATTATTTATTAGTAGACATTTTAGGAATAAAATGATTACTGCATAAATTATGAAATATTTGGTTTTTGTTTAATATAATTAATTGTATTACTAATCAGTTGTCTAATTTTTTGTCGCTTTGTTACATCTAAAAAGCGCCTTATGGGAATATATGTTTCTTTGTCACAAATTAATGTTGTAAGAGACTAGAGGAGGAAGTTACGTAATATAATAAATTCCTTGGGGATCATGTAACCCGCCGTGTAAAAGCTACCAGGGCGACATAATACACAAGGAGTAGTCGCGATTCAGCGCGATGTATCCTCAAGAGTCAAGTGCAAAAATAATTGGTTGATAAACGGCCTTCACAAAATACCAAAAAAGAAAATTGTTCTCGAAATAGAAACAGCGTGTTATAAAGAATGGCGATTCTTCTCCATTTTATGTGTCCCGAGTCATTAGACTTGAATTAAAACTAACTTTTAGTACAAATTATACGGAATTATATTAAATTTTTAATTTGATTAACATTTAATGTATCATTATTATGGTTACTTATAATTATTTCCATCCCTCTGAACAGGGCGAAACGATTTTCTAAATCGTTTCCACACACGCTGCAAAAAAGTGGAATTCCCTGCCGGCATCCATGTTTTACGATTTGTACAACAAATAGTATAGGAATCAAACACGATCCTATTGCTAAATAAAACATAAAATATTAATTACTGTTTCTTCGTTTTCTTCTCTAGGTACTCATTATTTAATCATGTGCATCAAAGACAACGCGAAATAACCACTGAATTTACGCATTACAATTTATGTACTCATATGAAATTAATTGATAGAAAATCTTGTATCCTTTAGTTGTAATAGATGCCGTTAATGTCTATTATAGAGATTTAATTAACAAAAACTTAAAACTCTTTAAACTTAGAACTCAGTATTGAAATGAAATGTAGAGTTTTAAGTAAAGCAACTTTTAAATAAAAACGAACAATTAGTTTTCAATCCAAAATTTTAATGCTATTGGAACAATTCACTACCCATTTAATTTAATTTGATTAGATTTATTAATTTTCACAGATGATAATAGTTTTGTATTAATTTCGAACATTAAATATTGTAATTGGTATGCATTTTAATTGTATTTTTTACTGGCACATGTAACACGCATATGCTGTGTTTATTTTTATTTACATCTCACATATGGCGAGAATAAGTGCCGTGTAGCGCAGCTTTAAGCTTTAAGATGAAGGGATGACCTTTGGTTGCCGAAGAATGCTTTAAACTGAATCGCGTGACTTACCCGCCTTAACTGTGGTTGTTTTTTAATCGCCTACAACTAAAAGGGCTATTATTAAATCGAGAATGTGTTGCGCCGGCTACAATTTAATAGGCTTCAATATAAAAAGCCCGTTTTAAATAAGCTTAAGTATACTTTTCTGTTTGTTTTCTCGATACAATCGAATTATTCTCTCGTAATTAAAACGAACCGTTGAAAACAAAGCTTTACGAGTTTTAGAGGGCTAAGGGATATTATTTTTGATTGACTTTGATAAAAGTATTTAAAACTGTATGAGATACTTGTGACGTAGTTTAAAATGTCCTTCAGTTACAGGCGAAATCGTATATCAAAATTTGTGATGGAATCATACACTCTACGTAATGAAATATGAATGCTGAGCCTCGTTGGTCGAGTGGTTAGTCAAGCGCTACCGCCTATTGAAAGGTCCCGGGGTCGAATCCTGGCTCAGTTACCATTGAACATTTCTAAATTGAAGTTTCTAGTGATAGCACGGAGCCTGGATATGGGCTCAGCACTTATTCCATTACGGAACGGAAACGTAACTAGTCAAACGTGAAAATGTACTGTACTTCTCTGCCTACCTTTTCGGGGATTACAAAGCCTGATGTTACGTTAAATGAAACATCGAAAAATACAGAAACAAAATTCTATATACTCATACTCTACATTTCAGTAAGTTTGAACGTACAATTGCGAACAATAAACAATTTTCCTTTTTTTGATCACGTAACATCATTTTTGTAATCCCCGAAGAGGTGGGCAGAAGAATGTAAAACATTCTCACGCTCCACCAGTTACGTTTCCGATTCACTATGGAATAGGTGGTGAACCTATTGCCAGGCATCGGGCACATATCCAAACTCCGAGCCACTACTAGAAAATCTAAATTAGAACATTTTAGTAGTGCCCGACCCGGAAATCGAACCCAGGACCTCCCGATCGGCAGTCGCACTTGCCGAAAACTAGCCATTTTTCAGACCCTCAAATACCACCGTCTCTATAAAATGAGTGAGACTGAATCATGGCTGATTGAAACATAAAGACAAATTTTACGTTATTTTTCGGAAGCTTCTCGGAGATGTCTCCGCTATGAGCTTGATAATCAGCGGTAATTCACGAAGATAAATATCTCGGTAGTTCTGTAACAAGTCGAGCTATCCGAAGAAACCCAAATATTTCTCAAGAGGTGTCTATTATCATCACTTCCATATCTCATATATGTGTATAACGATAGTGTATGTAAAGTACATAAAGAAAACTATAAATGTATATTTATTCTTTTATAAATATATAATTAGGAAATAAATATATGTTGTTATAATTTACGAGATTACACATTTAAAAGTTCACAAGATAAGTATAATCAACATATATGATCGAGCATCGCGCGATTGGCCTCGCGAGAACATTTGAAAGCCTCCTTATGAACTCAAAACGAGAATAATTTCACCAAACGTGATCCTTTCCAAAGCATTAAAGAGGAGAAACCTGAGTGAACATTGTGCTCGCTTCATTAATTGAATTGCAATAATAACTGGCCAAATAAATTCTCATGAGTCCGATATAGACGGGTATATATAAAGAGCTCTTTATTCCAAACAAATCGGCATCCTTTGAGCGGCTCAAACGCACCGCTTTCGAATAAGCGAGTTTTATTTGTCATTATACGGTTTATCGAGGCGGTGTGCACAGATGCGCCGCGCTACAGCCTGCCCGACACTCATTTGGCGGACTTTATAACCAATAACGTACTTACGTTATTACGAGCTGCCACAAGCCACGTCGCGCCGATGAAGTTCAGTTACGTTGAAAAACTCGCTACATTTGTGGTGAAATCGGCAAAGTTTAAAAATACGTGTTCAAGAGATATTTACATTATCCTTCGGCGCTGTGTTGAGTTTTATGAAATATTGCATTTATTGGTACTCCCTACGATAATCTAACATTGATAGTAAAAATATTTGTACCTATGTAGTTTAATAGTTCATGAATTTTATTGCCAACTCTACATACATGGTCAGGTAGATATTGCTTTGTAATGATCAAATTTGTGTACATAATCAGAAATATGATTTTTAATATCGTTTTTTTACCGTAGGTAGGTACACAGTTTTAACAAAGCCATATAGGTACATTTAAAGTAATTTTGTTTATAGCCAGAATTCACCAACGCATTACCTCGTTGGTGGTGTTGATTGCAAGCGCGACTGGCGATCTGTAGATTCTGAGCTTAGGTAAATTCCGGTTCCGGCACTATCGGATGTCTCCTAATTTCAATTTTATGCCCGATGTACAGCAACACGCTCACCATCTATTCCTTATTGGGACATAAACGTAACTGGTGTAACGTACGAGTGTACTAAACTCCTCTGTGTGCCTTTTCGGGGATTACAGGCGTGATGTTATGTTTCACCAACACACTTCAGTCAAAGTTACAGTGACATTTGTAGTACTAAATTTTTACTCCAAATACAGTTTATTGTTAAAAACCAACATTTTTTATTATGAAATTAAAATGCGACAAAATGAATTACAAAATATCTTGCTACAATGCTTTATATTTTTATTTGTATTTTGAACATGTAACAAAAGGAATTTTCAATGATACAGTTTTATTCTATTCAACGCTAATATAAAATCACAAACTATATTTTTTTGACATAATGTACCTATACTAATTTAATAAGTAAAGTGTAAACTTTACCGTTAGGTGACATTGTCAAATTTCAGCGTATATCAGTTGAGATGTAATAAGTATGGATTGCTTTTATTAAATTTACTATTATTGTTTTCACGGAACTCCATACTATTAAAAAGCCACTTCATTTCAATTGACACTGCCCGCATACGTGTCTGCCCGCATGCGCGCCGCCGCACCTCGCCTTTGTCTTCGCGTACTTGGGACTAGATTATATGCGATTGGACAGTCTTTTATGCTAGAACAGAATGGAGAATTTTCGTATGTATCAATTAAAAAACTGCATTGATTTCCTTGTCAAACTTACAAAGATTTTCGGAATCGCGGTATAACTTCTTTATGTGTTTTGTTAACCGAAGAGTAATCAAGTGACTTAGTTTTATGTGTTAACCCCTGTGTTTGTCCCACCGGTGATCTTTCATAATCTTACGCGAAACCATCCAATACGAGTTTATGTGGCGTTGGTGATCAAATCTCATAAAGAATTGATGAAGAAATCTGTATAAAGTATGATCTATGCACAGAAACATTTTTTTAATTTACATTAATAACCATTAAAACCTATTTCAAACTATACGGCCACTGATGATGCCGCACTACGTCCTGTACGTCTCCGTTTTGATCACGTATAAAAAATGAAAGCGTTTTATTCCTTAACAAATTATCCGTCAAAGCCTCGGGACCACCAGAAGCGCACTTATCTATTTAATTGTCGGAGTTCGAACACGTCTCAAAGTTAATTGAGGCGCTCCTGAACCCCAGATTAGCGGACAGATAGACGATTTACGACCGACCTGCGACAGATAACACCGAACCTTAAGGGAATAAGGGGAGTCGCACACAGCCGACTAATCGCTTAGACTTTAGACTGTTCCGTCGTATCCTTGTCGCACCAATTCATACTATGTGAGTTATACAATATAATTATATTGATACTATTAAAGTTAACTTCGTTCTCATTTTCTACTCTTTATGATAAGTATAAAATAAGCTAATTGTTAATTGATCAAACTATTGTTTTCTTCATGACATCAAATATTCATAAGACATTACATTATTTATTAGTAGGTACTAAGTAGATCGTTATTATCATCATCGTCTTCAACTTTTTTATCGTTCCGCCCTTCGACACACGTCTCCTCTGAGTATAAGAAACGGTAAGGCCGCAGTCTGCCACGCGGCTAAATGCGGATTATATATAAATAGGTAAAATCTTGTAAACTTTCCTAAGGGCTTAGCGCAATTTTCGATAACACAAACATTATGTTAAAATTTAGCTCCAAGCATAGCAACTGCAGCGACAATTTGGTATGAATGGGTTGTGGAAAAAACGGAATGTCTCATCGATTCTAAAATGCATATACATAATTTAAAAGTTATAGCGGAACCAAAACAATTGTCCCAAACAATGGTATTGGGTTGACGCCAAGACACAACAGTTTGGACGATGTCGCCTCGATTGTGTTACACGTTCCTCACACTGTCGCATCGCCCAGAAGTATTTTGGCAGCGCTTCAAGAATCTTTGTTCACGCGAAAGCTGTCGGTGTCACGCTAACGTGTGATAAAGACAGCACTATTGTTCTCGCTCCGTATTCAGAGCGCGGATTTATATTATAGTCGGGTTGCACTGACTCTGGATAAGTTAGCAATTTGAGCACTTGGCAGTATAGAGTATAAGAGAAATCAAAACTATTTCAACTAAATTTCTTTGTCATTTATACGGATAGATAAGTAGTAAGAGGGATGATTTTAGCTTGCATCCCTTAATACAACTGTACCCAAGAGATTTTAAGCGGTCTATGGCTACAAATAACGCGTATCTCTTATTGACTGCGAGCGTTAACGTTTTACGAGTGAGTTATTATAGTACACATACTTACTCCAGTGTAGAATGATGTAGTCGAACAGTAATCAACCTCGAGAAAAGATCCATGCCTGGAGGTGAAATGATAAAGAAGTTGATGATAATGATCATTCACTATTTATTTATTGACTATGAATACAATAAACTTTTATTTATATATTTATTCTTCTTTCATTAAACGTAACATCCGCGCCTGTAATCCACGAGCAGGTAGGCAGGTACACATCCACGTTTCACCATTTACCTTTACGTTCCCACTACGGAATAGGTGGAGAGTCATACAACGGATACATTTCCTGACTCCGAGCTACAAGTAGAAAATGTAAATTAGAAAAATCCAGTAGGTAGGTAGGTAGGTAGTACCTACTGCATGACCCGGTATTTGAACCCAGGACCTCCTGACCAGCAATCGCACTTGCAATCAACACGACCAATGAGGCAGTCTAAAAAAATACAAATTAAATTCCCTATATAAAAGGTGCACGTTAAGTTATTTATATATATAAACAATGCATAAATGGGTAATGGTTATATTGCGTAGTTCGTTTCGTCTTCTTCTAGAAAATAAAACGTCATAGCTTCAGTTAAACTGATTACTTTCTAGCCTCCCGATTACCTTCTAGACCCCTCAGTGTTTCTGATTACAAAATCGAGGGTTGAAAGTTCAATTCGCCTTGTGTGCGGGTGTATTGTCTCAGAATGTTACAAAGTATGTATTACATTTTTACTAGTATTATATTTTGTATTGGAAAGAGAAAGCATTGAAATTGAAATGGAAAACATTTTATCTGTTTCCGTAACGGATATTAAGGAAATATTTCTATCAAATCCAAATTTTACATGTTGTCTAGTAATAAAGCTGGCAAGATATACAAAAAATATAAATCCCAATTAGGGCAACAATATACCTACAGCTCTTTGCTGTAAATCATATCACTTTTAAAACGTATTTAATAGCTCAAAAATTATTACAACTTATTACATACTAATAACAGACGGCCATTATAAGGCGTGACGTGTCCTAAGCCCCTACACAAACTAATCCTATACTCCATTGTGATAGCACCCTAATTCTATCACCCCTAACACTAAGCCGTAAACACTTATTGCCACGCGTTAAAGTTCAGATTTGAGCATAACTTTTAACTGTATCATTCGATAGGCACGTTAATTGGGGCAATAGAGACTAATAATAATAAATTTTTAAGTGTGTAACTCTGAATGGTGTAACTAGTTTATAGTTAAAGCCGATTTTGAGTTTTGACGCTTTAATATTTTGAAGCGATGTTTTATTAATGCCTCCACTAATATCGTTTCTAATCAGTCCAACACGGCCAAAAAGTAATACGTCGTGAATCATAAAACAACCGACTGAGAAGACTCCAGAACACTTGAAAAATATTGGTTTTTTTTTTTCAAAATTTATGAACACTGCGCGTATTTTGTACAAGATTTTGTAACATCCAATACAATAGGAACCGTTATTTCTCAATTAATAACCAAAAACACAGTAAAGACAACGACAACCGATTTGCAACTAAGATGTCTACACATTTGTGACCTTTTCTCGATTGGGCATAAGTATTTCGTATATAATTCAGAATAACAAAGACAAGGAATAAGAAGAATATTTTCAAATATAGATATTCAATTTAATTCATTATCTTAATTCTTAATTTGAACTTGGAAAACAATTTGTCTGTTACCTAGCTAAGGTTCGTCCTTCGTTGTTATGGCGAAAAGTCAATTTGCTACCGCGAGAAATCCGAGATCTAGGCCTATACGATACGGATATCTGCAAGGGTGACAATAAGCTCCAGTGCCCTGGCCGGTGATTGGCCGGCCGGCGTGACGTCATGCGCCGGTTACGCCTTCTCGAATTATAGGATTAGTAGCCGGTAGTTCATGTGTCGAGAAATTAATGTCAGCGCTCGTAATATAGATCGCAATAATACATTTGCATTTTCCGTCCTGCGATCTGTTAAGAGACTAAATTTCAAAATCGGTTTTTTTAATACCATCGAATATTTTTAAAGCGACGAAGTGTTCCAAATATGCATAAAAATCTATCTACATATATTCAGTCCGAGACCTTATTACGCCTTTTAATTCTAAGAGGAGCCTTGAGTCACATTGGAACAGTGTTAATGATGATACTGAAAATAAAAACAGCTAATTATACCTATAATAAGATGCTTAAATGAGTTGTTAATTTTGGCAAGACAGTTAAATAGTCATGTGCAAATAAAGTTCTTCATCAATATTTGTCATATTTTTTGCGAAAAGTAGGTGCTACTGCTGCTTTAGGAAACGAATGAAAGGACTGTTGAAGTTTCTGAAAAACGCACAGATAAAGTAGCATTTTTTATATTTCCTTTATTGGTAAACGCTATGATAGATTATATTATTATAGGTAATAACCATTTTTATACCTCCAACATCAGAAGACCCGATAAATTTTCTCTTATAATAATATTAAATTAACGCAAAAATTAGAAAAATCTTGTTATGGTGGACTTTACCATACCTATTTTTTGTAGAAATACACACGAAACTGAACCTAGAATATTTTTTATTATTGTGCAAAACTTGTACTAACTTATGATTTGCAACGAATATGACTTTATCAAGATCTTTATATAAAGATACGATAGAAGGAACATATAAGTTTTATATACTAATAATTCTAACAAACTGTACGACTTACGAAGGCTTAAAAGATTTACATCCACACACAAATTGCTTATTGGATGCAACAGTGGCTTCTTGGACATTGTTTTACAAGGTAGATAATAACGAGATAGATGAAGTTACTGCTCCGGAAAATGCACCCGCAGACGATGAAGAGTAAACCGCTTAACAAAGCATAAACAATACCAAGCGTTTTTAATTCTCAAATGTTAATGTTGTATTAAATAGGGCAGACTTGAATTTTCTGTAGAATAATAACATAATCTGAATTATAGAAATAAATTCCACGCCGGTCCCCAATCAAGAAGGGAGGGAAAGGAATTTTAAAGAAAGCAAATGGATATAGAAAGAAACATTCTGTCGCTGCAATCTTTCCTAAGAAGACGAATCACTATGCGAAAAATGTAGTCCTCCAAAAAAATCACTAGACCTTACATTCTCCGTCTTCGTGCGTCGAACTCGGATTAGGGCCCATAATTGCTCTGTGGCGCCCGTCGGCTCATATAACTCTTTTTCATTTTTTGGCCTCCGTCTCGAAACAG
>DWDU01000404.1:0-19485 GCA_018245575.1 Jemadia suekentonmiller | reverse complement strand
TGCGAGGAGCTGGATAGAGCTAAGAAAGATTAGAAGAATCGCTATGTAACATTAAAGTCAATGGTCAGGTGTTTTCTTCGTATTCCAAATGTGAAATTGTATTTTTTGATATTTTTTTATTTCAAAGTTTCTATATATATTTCTTGTTTTGACGCATTTAGAGTCGTTTCCAGTCTTAAATGTAGATAGATTGTAAAGAGTTTTTAAAATTAAATGCACAAGTACCTTTGTACCTAAACGTTTCATTGAAGGTGTTGTAAAATATAAAATTTAAACTAAATATTCTTAAAACTGTGACACTGCTGTAATATAAAATTAAGTCTCATTGTCATAATATAATTAAAATTAGAAATATAAAGTTTATCGCATAGAGTACGCAGGGGCTTCATTCCAATCCCATACCGACAGAAACAAAGCATAAACTTATCGCGCCAAGTATACACACAAACAAAAATTTCGCCCCTTCGGCTATATCTTTATCATTATCTTATTTTCTATTCAAATGTTATCGTCGGAACCGTCGCACTCTTAAACTTGAAACAGAATCCTATAGACACCTCTCACTGACCTGCTTAAAACTATGAAATATGCCTACTCTACAAAGTGCTTGGAAAAAAGCGAGAATATCTGCAGTGCCTATTTTGCCACTTCTGTCCCGTGCCTACATCCTCACACCCCACACGTCCTCGCGGAGCCCCGGCGTCACTCGGTGCGATGTCGATAACGAGCGCGGTCGCTAACGCGGCCGCCGCCGCCGCCGCCGCCGGTGCAGGGAAGAAAGCGGCGCAGGTGCAGCTGCAGGCCGAACTCAACACGGACGACGAGTGGAACAAGTTTCTACAGCGCGACGGACTGCTGGGTAAGATGTCTAGTCCTAACTGTAGGTGATTAATAATATAAATAGGCTCAGGCATTTTGCAATCTACATTCAATTACAGGTGCTGTTGTGTCATTTGGCCAGAGTCTTAAATAATTTTCACAAGAATATTTTCTTATAAATATTCGTACTGTGTAGGTACCAAGTAATGTCAATTGGAATTAATATATTCAACAGACAGAAACGTCAAGAGAGCTGGATTTCTAGCTATTAGCGACCGAATATAGTATCTTAGGATACAAAATTATCAATGTTATACAAAGAAAAGATATCCAGGTTGGTACAGCTATAGATCAATATCAATACAGATGTCAAGTGGAATACTTCAGCGGAGTGACATATCAGGTCAGCACAAGACCTGTACAGGGTTCCATATTGAGAGATATCTAGAGAAAAGTACTAGCTAAACTAAAAATATATGAGAAGACGAAGCTTCTATGGTACAGTCTGTTGGTGCCGTGGCATCTCAGCTACTACCACTATTTTACTATACCTACATGCCTGAGTAGCCTGTACTGTCCAAGGACAGCAGTGAATAAATCTATATGGCAAAGTGACGAATGACTACTTTGTTCTGAGACCATTAGGTTAATTTTAAACGTACTCGTCATTACCATACTCCGAAATTGTCTCAATCTTCCGGCAATAAATTTTGACGATGTATCCCCCCAGACATTTTGACTAGACGAGATCGAACTATATTCTTTGCAACATTCAAATGTTCCTCTGCAAAATGAAGCTTCGTAAATTAGCTTTTTGTAGTGTTAGACGTGTACACGGAGTGGTGCGGCCCTTGCCTGGGCATGGTGGGGAATCTGAAGAAAACAAAAGTGGAGATCGGCGGCGACAATCTACATCTCGCAATCGTAAGTGCGTGTTTGCAAGATACACAGAAAGAATCATTTACCTTATTTTTACCGTGATTTTTCGTGACTGTTATGTTTGCAGCGAGCAGAATGCTTAGAACAAAACTTCCACGGCTGTCTAAGATGGAGCTTTAATATGATGGTATCCAAATGGTAGTAGTTTATTTCTTGTATTACCCATGTAACAACTGGGTTGGCAAATTCCTGTATCGTAATCATTGCAACCTAATTGCAGGTGTATCCAGAAATAAAACAAATATTCTTCTAGAATTTGTCGGACACCCATTCCTAATCCTAATAAATTTGTTGAGAAGCTTCTAGTTATTATCTTGTCGATTTTTATTGTTGCATTTAATATCGGCTGTAGGCGAAACTTGTTAAAATGAAAACATGTTATTTAAGAATAACTTAATATAAAATCCAAGTGTTGATTTATATCATACAGGCCAAGGCGGATACCATAACATGCCTGACCAGATTTCGTAACCGCAGCGAGCCCACTTGGATGTTTTTGGCGGTAAGTATCTTTTGTTATAATCGTCCACTTTTTTCAGATTTCGGTCCCGCTCTCCAGGGATCTAGTTTTCAAATATTCTGACTACAAAATACGAGCATTTTCAACATTAAATATCATTCACTAGAACTGTGAAAGCAAATATGTGTTAATATGTATCTTATAGTTCTGCGTGCTATTGTCTGGGACAAATAGTCAGCAAACCCGCACTTGGTCAATGCGGCATAATATGATCTTAAATCTTCTCATTAAGAGATATCTCATCTCAATCCTCAGGATTAGAGAACAAGCAGTACAAAAGTAATTTATCATAACAACTTTTAAAGCAACTTTTCATTTTCTTATAATTTCACCCTATCCGTTAAACAGTTTCGTTTTGACACAAACACGAATTCCTTTAACCATACGTCACTGCAACTTACTAAATTAAGCACCTACCTTGTATAGATTAAACAAAAACGTAATCAATAACAGTTTAAAGTTCGTAAAGTTGTAATTTACGAATCCCCTAAGTATACCAACTCTATTCTTTTTACTACTCACTACTGGACTTCAAGTATAGTACTGTACTTTACTTGCTGTAGATATATTGTTTCCAAGCAAGCTCTGCATTAAAATTCCACTGTTGGGTAGATTTCAACCTGCAACTGAAACAAGCTTGACGATTATAGTATTAAGTGCTTCACTGCAATTTGGTGCAGTTTCTTTTTGATGATCAACCTGGTTAACGGAATTATAAAGACCTACAAGACTTAACATTTTTTCTGTACGAAAAAGTACGAGACCTAAAAGTAGCCGGTCCTTTTTTAAAATAACGTGCCCTCAAAAATATAGATGCACTCGCAGCTAGTAGCGATTTTGAGCGTTTCTTTTCTTACATTTCCATTTACGTCATTACTTTCCCGTTGAATTACAAACTATATTATTCATATAATAGTTATCATCAGCCAGTCTCAGTCCACTACTGGACAAATGTCTCTCATGGGTGCCATAACTATATAGAAAACAGTATTCTTTTCTTTATTATCATAACTGATTATTTATTATTTAATTTATTATCTTAACTGGCGTGTACGTAAGAATATTTTATTAGTATATAAATATTTTATGCAGAGAAGTTTATATTATTTTTAGATGTCATTGCCACATACGCCGACTACATTACAATCTTGTTCTTCAACAACCAATGATAGAGATAGGTTATATAGGTCACAGGTGGAGCGATTTGCGGTGGAATGGCGCCGAGGTTGTCGACGGTATCGACCTAACAGTGACTTTAAAAAATAAAGAATACTTAGTTTACCCTACAAACCACGTAATAGTTATAGTAGGTGCATGACATACACTCACACTAGTTCCGTAGTTCGTGAAGGGCGTACTAAGATTTCGTTCTCTTGTTAAGATAGAAGCCGGTTTTTCATAATATGATAATACAATAGACACACCACCATTCAAACAAACTTTTTACGATAAGTACAAAATTATGTGTTTGATTGCTATGAAAAGCGATTTTTTGTCTTTGTTTCAATGTCGTAAACTTTGTCCTACCATTGTAGCAGTATTTATGACCTGCAGCTTCTCCTGCACTATTGTGACAGTCAGATTTTCCAGCAAAAAGCCTTAATCCCATTGCGAGTTATCCATAAGTTATCACAACATTAAATTTTAGTATATTGGATTTATAAAATTTTGTGTGGTCAGCGAATAAACTAGCCCCAACCATTTTTCGTTGTTGGTATCATGGACAGTAGATATAGGTAGAAAGTACTTTTATCAAAAAAAAACTTTAAAGAACAGATTTTATCTTCATTACTTTTTTATGTGAATATAAATATACATGTCATGTTAGATTAATTACAAAGTATCTGTTATCGATGTTTCTTTCAGGGCGGTCAGTTATTAAACGTGGTATTCGGTGCGGATGCTCCTAGGTTGGCTCGTACAATCGAGCAGGAATTGAAAAACGAGGAGCTGGTCAAGAAAGGCGAACGAGAGAGACCTCATAGAGCACCACATGAACTTACACAACCGGAACAGGTAGAACAGAATATGTTTAGTATTTTGTACGTGTTCAATAGATGTTAAGCAATTTTACATAACTATGAGGTCTATGATACAAGCTAAGCAAACTCGCTCGGTACATTTAACATAACAAATCATCATTTTATATTTTATTTTGTAAGCAATAGACTGTAGACTCTGGAGAATTATTTTAATTCATTGTTATGAAAGACTTATTAAATGACATTTTTGTAGTTGTGATAAAGACGCCCCAAGTTCACATCATATCTTTTGTTATTTACAGGAAGTAGCTGAGGCACAAGAAAAAATAATGCAGGAGAAGAGGGCTAAGGAAGCGGCTGCGGTAGAAACGGCAAGACTAGCCAGACGGGAGGCGCGGGCAAAACGCCTAGAAATGCACTTCTTAGACGTTTGCCCGGCACTCGTGATGCCGCACGCACAAAAACATTTAAAGAAGGTAGCTGACGCGTTAGAGCCTTACGGTATGTGTGTAGGAAATTTAAATATCAATATCTTTGATATATGATTTTTTTTTCTCTTTTACTGAAGAGAGAATTACATAGTTAATAGGACAAAACAAATATATACTGGTACTTTGCATAGGCATATTTTCTCATCATGGGTTTTGTTAATTTATTGGCACGTGTCAAGATCTTCAAGTGTCAAGGTCTGATCTTGATAATAAGACTATTTTTCCTCATACTCAAAAGTTCTCATCCCATAATGAAGAATGTCATTGTCGACAGATTGTACCTAATAAAGATTTTAACGTTGCTTTTCGCCAATAGTTTGACAAAAATCAATTTTATCTTCTTAGGTATAATTGTTGCGGATAAATGCCCCCTTGTTCTGGGAAAAGAAGGAGCAAAAATCTTAGCAGTAGAAGACCCGGACTTAGGCAGCGATGCTGCTGCAGCTACATTAGCGGAAAGACCAGCCCTCGCACTGATGCTTAAGAAACAGCCAGATCGAGAGGGAGATATTATAGGTCCGTAGATTGTGTCTGGTTAGTAGGTGGTAATTCCAAAAAGTGAAACTATTATTGTGAATGCCGAGCCATATATTGAATTCGTTTTTTGACACAAATTTATATATAATGAGTACTTAATAAATATCCATTTCAGTCGATATCAGATAGCTTAGTGAAAAAAAATAGATGTTAGCACTGCATGTGCTGGACTGGCTTGTTGATATATGTTCAAGGCCTCCCGCTGCTCCGGATGACACCCACATCCAGCAGTAAGACGTAAAAGGGTTTCAGTGGCTCTTAGTAAGATTTCTTAAGATTACAATTTTGAGATTACAAAAATATAAAACAGAAATATGGACTTAGAATAGATAAGTTATTCCCATTTTTTATATTCCTAGAATTGACGCGAAAAGCACTTTTCGGTGACGGTATAGAAGTTCAAGAAGGCGAGCCGCCAAAAAAATACTTAGCGGACGAACTACGAGCTGACAACATACCGGGTTTATTCGCGCCAGCGGATAGGCACCAACGGGCAGCTGCTCTAGATATATTGTTCCCCAAGGTGAGTATTACAATATAGTTTTAATGTCCTAACCAGAGAAACCGGTGACTTGAAAAAAAAGTCTCAACGTAAGGCCAAGCATAACTTACGAACAGATGAAGTTTAAAAGCTTATAAAATTATACTTTAAAAATGTAACGAGTATATGTAATTGTGTATAGTATATTTTTAAACATGGAATTTTTTTACAATTTTACAGATGGTAGGAACCTTAGTAGAACCACCGACGCCAGTGGAACCGCCTCATATCCTGATAGTGTTCGGCGCGTGGCAGCGGCGCGCCGTGCTCGCCGCTGCCGCGGCTAAACTACCGAAACGGTTGCTTCGGTACGGATTCTTCGCGGACGCAAATCTGACCGAGCCTCGGTTGTTGTGTAAGAACGTCGATAAGTACGAAGAAAGGCTCGAGAAAGATTAGTAAGTGACATATTATAAATTTTAGTGATAAATCTTCCAAACATTTCATTATATATCATGCCACCTTACCTAACATTTTGGTCTTTATAGTAGACCAGTTTCAACATTTACCGCATGGAATCCAGAAAATTGTACAACAACATTTTGAACAGGATTAACGTCCAGATATTTTTACCATTGCTTGATATACTAGATTTTGGAATAATTTTTCCCAGCTGCGAAACTATAGCTCTCATGGTGGCAGTGGGCGTAGCGGAACCAACGCTGGTTGACCCAACGGACATTCCTGATGGCCCTCCAGCCGAACTGTTAGTGTTGGGACCACTGCATGTCAGCGAAGATGCAGTAGTGGGCGAGGAGGAATGTGCAAGATTCTTCCCGGCAGGATACAGCGAACCTGAGCACAGGCCAAAACCAAAATCCAAGAAGAAGAGAAAGGTACCTAAAAGATTACTTTAAAAATTGGATTTATCCTTATTATGAAGAGTGTTATATTCTAATATCACTAACCCAATATTATTGATTTCATTATTGTTAAGATTTTTAATGACATGTGATTTGCAATCTTACGATAATTTTTAAAATCTAATTATGAAATATATTAAAAAATTATACGTACTCTTATACTCATTTCTAATCCTCAGAAGCGTCACGAAACTAAAGAAGACGACACCCTTGAAGAGGGTGCTGGAGAAGTAACACCGGAAGCAACCCAAGACACAGAAGCAAACGGAGAAGCTAGTGTGGAAGGAGAAGGTGAAGTTGATGGAGACGGAGAAGCTGACGGAGATGCAGAAGGCGACAATGTTGAGGAAGGGGAAGATGAAGAGACCCACTTCGATAAGGCTACATCGCCGCCGCCAATTGTAGGCTAGATAATTTAACATTCACCTCGATAAAATAAATTATGCAAAACTAAATAAAGTAGACAAAGAAAGATCACTTCTGAGTGCAAAAATAGGAACTATTATCATATACAATACAATATTGATAGGCAATAATGTTAGTACCTGTCCTGATTAATAATTTAACAGTACCTACAAAAAAGCTAGATTAAACTAATATTAATTAATTAAGATGTTTTTACGTAAAAGTAACACACGGACAAAGAATAACTTGGCACTTAAAATGTTATTATAAATTAGCACAGTTATATTAATTAAAATTTTGTACATTGAATTCTTAAAATACACTTTCGGTTTAGTTGATAAGTATACAACAGTGTTTTACTTGGTAACAACTGAAGTTCCGTAGTTGCAAACTGTTTTGCCATGTTTATTTTTTATTTTCAATAGTAATGCTCGATATTACATCGGAATTTATTTTTTAGTTAAATGTACATTTAGGTCACATATAACTTGATGTTGTGCATGAGATGACTAATCCGGTTGCGATATGTGCATAAATGTACGAGATTCTTTAGCCGTAGCGCTTAGTACAGGTCTTTCAATAAAAATAAAGCCTAATAATAAAAATTATATCTCGAGGTCATTCTACTTTTAACGATTAATCTCGTCAAATGATAAATACGTTGTTTTAATAAATAGCTCAATAAATAAAACGATTTATTAAAATCTAAAATTTGTATTTCTTTTATTATAAATAGTCAATTAATATAGCTTTAACAATATAAAGTGAGTAACGACTTAGCCTGTAGGAGCGGTGCTTCACACCACGGAGTCTTTGCGGTTCCTGCAACAACACGTTTCATTAGAAAAATAATATTGAACAAAAACTTACATGATCCCATTTTTGTAATCAAAAAATTGAAGCGAAAGAAAGATAAACATTATGTTTCAACCAAGAATGACACACAATAGTGCGACCCATTGTTTCGTTGTTTCTTATGGAAGAGGCCTTTGTTGAGCCTCATTTGACTGCAGTGAAAACTACATATTAATGGTACATTATTGACTTAAAATGGATGCATATATGTATAAATAATCGACGAGCACAAATTTCGTGGTCCAGAATTCAAGACCCCTAAATCTGGGGCTTGGAAGTTACTTTAGAAATTTTAGATACGAAATGGAACTATGCGTTTCAATTGACGTTTTGCTTCAAAAGCATACAAATTCCACACTAGCAATAAGCAATGTCTCACAGTGTGGTACACTGGGGGACAAAATATAGGGTAGGGTAGGTTGTATGGTGCAGCGTGGTACGGTGTAGTGATTTACGCAATGTGGAACAAAGTGGTCCAGTGTAGCGCAGTGTTGGGCAGTGCGGTACGGGGTGTGGCGTAGTAAGATGCCATGTGGCGCAATGCGGTGCGATGTGGCGCAGCGCAGCGCAGTGCGGTGCAGCGTGGTGTAGAGTGGTGCAGTGTGGTGTAATGTGGCAGCGATGCGGTGATGTTCGGCGCACGCACCACACGTAGTGGTTGTCGAGGTGCGGCGCGCGCATGACGCCGACGCCGCCGCCGAGGCGGCGATAGTTCATCGCGCCGCACAGTCGCCACTGGTTCGACTCCGGATCGAACACCTGTAAACAGGTTACATACTTGCTATATTACCTTTATAATAGACTATAATATTAACCGACATATTACTATGTAACAACAAACGAAAAGTCTTTCACTGTGTTTAGTATATAAAAGATATCTCGGCGAAATTCATTATAGATATATTTTAAGGCATAAAATAAGCGAGAAGCGTAGGATTGTCACCTCTATGGATTTCAGATAGGCGGTTCCATCGAACCCGCCCACGGCGTACAGCTGCCCGTTGACGACGGCCAGCCCCACGCCGCTGCGCCGTGACGTCATCGCCACCACGGGCGACCACGCGTCCGTCGCCGGCTCGTACCTGCGTATAGAAAGCTCATGTCAAGGTGTACTGCCATGTACATACAACATTTGGAAAATCAGATGACGTAATCAGTACAAACTTTAGTGTTTTTCTCAATATGTAATATAATACTCATGGGTAAAGTTAATATATTACGTTCGTATCTTATACAATCATTGTTTTGTTCCACTGTGATCTTTAATCCTAGTTCTCCTAAATTTCTGTGGGGGATTGAGTGTTGTGGCACACCTTAAGAAAGGCCTATGTCCAGCTGGGGAACAGTAAAGGATGATGTGATGATGAATGTGTAATAAACAGCAACTGCATAAAACTAAATGATTGTCTCAATTATTCTCCTGCGCCGTATCCTAGTGTACGTAACAAATGGATAACCATAATAACTGTTACTGCAATATGGAATTGACGACGCATGTCCATGTAATGGAAAATGTGGCACGTCACACCTCTCGGCGGAGGAGAGCTCGGTGCAGTCGTCGCGGCCGCCCACGGCGTAGATCTGTCCGTCGAACACCGCGCAGCCGAGGTGCTTGCGGCGCGTGGACATGGGCGCCACCGGCGTCCACTTGTTGGCGCGCGGGTCGTACCGCTCCACCGTGTTCAGCGGCGCCTGCCCGTCCGACCCGCCCACCGCGTACAGCTGCCCGCCCACCACCGCCACGGCCACGCCCAGTCGCCGCGTAGTCATCGCTGCCACCTGAACACAAAACAATATTGTAAGCAAATGCACATAACATTACATAAACGTTACTATGCTCTCATGTCGAGCGTAAAGAAGTTTTACAGCAGAAACCCTACATGCTTACCTTGGTCCAACGGTTCTCCTTGGGGTCGTAGCGCTCGACGTGGTTGAGGCACTGCACGCCGTCCTGGCCGCCCACGGCGTACAGCGCGCCGTCCAGCACGGCCACGCCCACCGACGTGCGGCACGACGACGTCGGCGCCACCGCGCCGCACCACTGCACGCACATACACACACCTTTCAATATATTATACACATTTAAAAAGTCATATCTTATATCGAATGAAACATCTTATGAGACATCATACAACACTTTTGTGGCAATTAGGGTGCTGAACCGTCACAAAACATACTGGATGCAAGCGTGATCTGAATACAAATGACAATCATTTAAGGTGTCGTCAGAAGCAGGAGGGCACTAAGAAACTACACCTGGTTGGTCTGAGGGTCATAGCGTTCGATACTGTTGAGGTAGCTCTGTCCGTCGTGGCCGCCCACTGCGTACAGCAGATCGTGTAGTACGGCCACGCCCACGCCGCAGCGTCGCTTCGACATCGGCGCCACCATCTTCCATTCGGCCGTCTGCGGCTCGAAGCGCTCCACGGACGCGATGGCATCGCCGCTGCACCAGCCGCCCACCGCGAACAGCACCTCCCCTGCACACCACGCCCACATGCTCTACAATAAACTATATACGAACTTACGCGACAATTAATTGAATTTACGGTTATTTTACGGAAATCCAACGTTAATAACTAAATTAGTAATTTTGCAATAACTTGCACACTCGACTAACTAGCTCTATATCTCTCCCGCCTAGAAGAATGTCCTCAATATACTCCTGCAATGATTTTCTTGTTGCATATATCGATGACGGACCCTAATGTTGCTAAAATAATAAATCTGTACGAGCTACTTTACGTACACGTGACGCCAATAAAGCGTATTGGGTATTTTTCGTATGTAAATACAATAATATAGACATTTTCATGCACACTGACATAATTTCTTAGCAAACATTTTTACGTATCTAATTAAACAAATCAGTGTAAAACCGACACTAATCGGGATTGGTTTTATTACGATACCTTTCCCTCAGAAACTGTTTCCTTAATTCCTACTATGTAGTGAACGGTACAAAATCCATTTACTGATTATAGAATTTATTACCGCAACTGACATGAACAGTCAATTTCATCGCTCGTTTCTGAACTATCAATAGGTTAAGATACAGCAATGGCATTGAGTGACCATAATCGCCAATAGCTTTTTATACAATGAAATGTGACTAATTTCATGTCAAAACGTTATGATACAAAATTAAATTTACTCTTCGCAAAGCCTACCTCGTCTCGTAGGTTTCCTTGGCCGCGTCCTCGGCCCTTGCATAAGTGGCCTTTCTTGTGGCAGCAACAAGTAATTCTTGGCTTCATCGAGCAAATCCCGACAAGCGTCGTCCGATCTGATCAGTAGCTCCGACGAGACCGTCCCGACGAGGAATTTGGGGCTTAGGAGCGGCAACCGAACGTGTTGCAATACCTGGAATGTAAAATCGTAAATAAAATTAAGTTTTTTTCCATTTCATGACATGGCTTCATAAAAGTTTTCTATCTGAAGACAGAAACATGATGCGGAAAATCTTTCATTACACACATAACATACGTTGCCCAGTTCGGCATGCGTTGAATATTTCAAATAGACCGAGCAATGGTCACCTGTGCTAAATGCTGGCGCCTTTCGGCCACGTTGTACTTGACCCAGGACATGACCGCCTGGAAGGTCTGCTCTTCCGAACGCACGTTGAGCTCGTCGGATGACACTATGTCGATCAGCTGCGCAGCCGGCAGCAACAGGAATTCTTCACTTTCCATCACCTGAAAGCGCAGAATTTTTATTACAGAAATTTGAGAATGTGCCGAATTGCATAGCAACTCATAGACATTTACGTCTAACCTCTTAAAGACTCAATTTAGTTATATAATGACAAATAGCTCTAAATTTACCTCTGGAAAATTTTGCTGTGTAAATTTATCTGCAATGCGGAGGAGCTCGCGGCAAGAGTGTGTAT
Organism: Jemadia suekentonmiller; assembly: GCA_018245575.1. Taxonomy (NCBI): domain Eukaryota; kingdom Metazoa; phylum Arthropoda; class Insecta; order Lepidoptera; family Hesperiidae; genus Jemadia; species Jemadia suekentonmiller. The sequence goes on along the minus strand of DWDU01000404.1, from coordinate 7,641 downwards.
CGGCAAACGCCCGGATACCGAGGCAGTTGGAGCAGTCCAACTGCCGTTTGAGGAATTCACAACACACGTCCTGAATCTCCTGGAGTTGGAGAAGACACGCTGCTGGCAAGAGAGCCTGAAAGAAAATTTGAAGATGTGTTAATACAGAAAAATATAGTCACTTATTATAATTTATCATCAAAAATGTCGAAACCTCCAGATACCTTCAACGGAATTAAGGGAAATTGATAGATAAATTATGAACCTTAATTTAATGCGCATCAAAAGTTGAATTCGAGAATGGCTCTTAATAATTCAAGAAGATTAAGCAATAAACGTATCTTTCCCGATGACAAAGTTACCGTGCAGTGAATTGATCGCTCTGATAAAGTTACCCTGCCGTGACATGAACGCTGTGATAAAGTTACCCTGCGGTGACATGATTGATTGCCATGACAAAGTTACCTGCACGTTGCTCTCCTCAACGACGATGTGCGCCGTGTAGCAGAACTCGACGAGCTGCTCCATGGCGTGCTCGTCCACGTCGCGTATCGTCACCTCGGTGGCGCGCGACTCCGCCAGCTCGCCCGTGAACATCGCGCGGAAGTACGGACTGCACGCTGACAGGATCACCCTGCGAAATGAACCAGAGACATAATATATCACCTCCAGAAAAAAATATAATTACTTACATAAATAAAACAAGATAAATAGATTACCATACCTAAAGTCAAAACCTAAGATTAAGAAAATTCTTAAACAAAGGTCTAAGGTATAATTATTATGGCGGCACATAATATTGTTAAATTTTTGGAAGTGTTACGCATTATAATGTATGAACCAGATTTACTCGTTTGTTTTTCCTGGATGACCCGACTAGTTTCAGACCTATACGAGACCCTTCTTCAAGAGCTCCCGCAGATTGTAGTCAGCGCCGCGACCTCGCTGCAATCGGGGGAAGCTTATGAAAAAGGATCTCCTTTAGGACAGAAACTAGTCGAGCCATCCCGAAAAAACAATGGTAAGTCGAGCCGGTTCACACATAATAAGGCACATGTAATATAGTGATAGATTCTAGTCATATTCTACTATTCTACTCATATACCAATCTGTCAAACGAAATTTGTGTTATAACTATTTGTATTACATTTGTTACCTGTGTGCAAATAGCTTTCTGTTAGCTACATTGAGGACCACGTCGCAGAGCTCGCGGTGGCGCCGGAGCGCGGACAGCTCGCCGAGGATAGCGCGGGGGTGCTTCTCGGAGGTGTGCGACAGCCGCGCGCCGCCGCCCGGCGACCCGCCCTCGCCCATTCTGAAACCCACCATCACTGCCAACGACTACACATTTATTTGATAAACTATCCACCAATGATATGAAGTAAGGGAAATCGATGAGATAATTGAATATGAAAAACAAAACTGATGAGATTGGAATGAAAGTGATCTTAACGCCTGAAAGGATTCAAGGAAAAACTTAGCAGAGGGTAAAACTAAAGTCAAGTCCAATGGAACATTGAGCAAGTATAAATTGAGCCTAGTAAAGTGAACATCGGCCCCATGTGCCTTTTTTAACGTCGTAAGCATTCAATAAATTTGGGCTTTCCCAGAAAGGGTCAAAACCCTTTCCAGGAAAGTCCTAAGCCATGCCCCTTCAAAAATACCCAAGGAAAAAGCTCAATTTGCAGATGCGCTGTAAAAATATGCATGCGAACCCAACCGACGAACCTCAGCCTTCGAGGAACAACGCCTTGAAATCAGAATGATAAAGAATCCAGTTGAAATAGTTTCTTGGAACACTCATAATATGTAGAGCCGATAAAGAACATGGAGGGAACTTTACAAATATGCCTTGTTTGTGTTCCAACTAATCATAAATACTTAAGTCGTAAACTAATCTTTTGGATTGTATCAATATTAACTCGTCTCTGTTTTAGTCGCTGCGACCCTTTGGGGCTCTTTTTGTGCACACGAAGAACTTAGATATCGGAAACTTGAAACAAAATTAAAAATGTCATTCAAGGTGCAGCCGTAAGACTATAAAGCAACATTTATATCAAAGTTACAAACAAACAAAAAAGAAATTATAACTAAATAGCCATTCTAAAAAAGTATGATAATTTATATATTAGATCACATATGTTGTATATAGACTTGAATCTACGCACACTTAAAACGAACGTACACTGAAAGAAATAAAATGTATGGTATCTAATACGCACGACGGAACGAAATTTAAATGAAATATTGACACCACAAAAGAGTGCGTTAAAACGCTTATCATTACAACCTTAAGTTGGAGACCGTCACGCACTGCCATGTACGAAACCGGGCCTCCTCCTCTAACGCCCGTCCGAGGTTACGCCGTTGAGAACTAGTCACCACCACCATTCTACATACAATTTTCAATTCACAAAATACAGTAAATACCATTCGCAATTATAAGAATATCATTTGCAAATGAAGTCATTATAAAAAAACACGATAAAGTTACTGAAAACGAATAAGTTTAGTGTACTGTCAGCCGACAAAAATATTAACTGTATAATTACAACACACATCTAAGTGGATATCAAATTATTAGACAATTTATTAGTCCATTGTAAGATAACGTACGCTTTTCACATAGAACTTTATAAGAAGTACGACAAGGAATGTTTGATCACGTAACACAGGTAAATATCAGATGTTGACAGAAATCTTTAATGAGAAATATTGATTTTTAAACACTCTTACCGATTCTAACTGCCAACGGCCTTATGTGGCATTCAGCGGTCTATTGCTAATGAATCATTGAGTAGTATTGATTTGTAGTTTATAGGCACTAAGTGGACGGTTTGTTAGACTTGTGATGTAACATTTGAAAAATATATGTATCATATGATCGGCAAGAGTTTATGAGACAGTATAAATTCACTCTTCTTTTTTAGAAAACTAACAACTGCAAGCCTCCTCAAGCTAGACCACTAATGCATCAGACTGTGATATTCAGTCCTAAAAATGTACATAGTTTTCTGATGTCAGAATTGCATGTCAGTTGAAATATAGAGACTGAAATATAAGCTGCTAGTTCACTATCTCCGTAAAATAAACATTAAACAACCTTTAAGTAACAACAATGACAAAACTACAATTCATTGCTTATGAATTCTACTCTACTTTACTTTTGTCTCTATCGTCCATACATGCAACCTGATAAATATTACTTTGGTTTGAAAGGAGAGGAAGACAGAGATACTTACACAATTTAGATTCTAAGATCATATTATGTGTCTAAACACAACTTTATTAGGTACTTCAAAAACACTAAAAAGCATTGCACAGTTCATTATACATATATGTACATATATATATTGTCAAACAATGGATACTGGTATTGTTTTTTTTTAACTAGAATTTTTAGTTCTAATTTCTACTAGTAATTAGGAGTGTGGATTAGTGCCCGGTGTATGGGAGTAGACTCAACCCTTAATTCTATGTTGGTATGTAACATGAAACATGGGAGTGTACAATGCTATGATCTCAATGTATCTCAGATTACAGTCTTTTAACTGTATCATTCACACTCACCTTATAAATCAATTCTATTACTCTACTGTCAATCATTCTTCTATAAGATCAAAACATCCAAGGATCGCATTCCTAAGGATAGTCAATCATTGTTTTGTAAGCTATGCATTTCATTCCGAAATGGTACACTCAGTTAACACTGAAACCTGAAACTTAATACACTAGCTGGTTAAAATTTATGAATTTATTTATTCCATCTTGCTTTACATAAGTCAATTTCACAAAGTACAGAATTAGTGCCTCAAGGCACTCTTTCCAAAATAAAATCAAGTATTCAATTTCCTAATGCTGTAAATACATTAATACTATATGTAAATACGAGTATGGTCTCGAAATGGTGTCGAAAAATAATTCTTATTTATTTATGACTCCCTTGTTGGTCATGTTGGTTGCAAGTGTGACTGCCGATCGGAAGGTCCTGTGTTCGATTCCTGGGTCGGGCACTACTAGAATTTTCTGATTTAGATTTTTTAGTAGTGGCTCGGAGTCTGAATATGAGCCCGATGCATGGCAATAGGCTCACCACCTATTCCATAGTGGAACATAAAAGTAACTGGTAAAACATGAGAATGTTCTACATTCCTCTGCCTACCTCTTCGGGGATTACAGGCGTGATGTTACGTTTACGTTATTTATTTATATATAATAATTAAAACTATAATAAAAACAATCTATTTGAGAGTATAACATAAAAAAACTAAACATAACAAAAACAAATTCTCGAGCATACATCACACATTCATCTAAATCTGCATTCACTTCCATCAGTTAATGTAGTCAATTAGAATCATAGACAATTATATTTCACTGTAGATGTTTTTCCTGTTTCATTTATGTACTCTCAGAAATCATCCTTGAACTTATTGAAGACATATATATTTATTCAAAACATTGACTACAAATTTAAATAGTATATTCAAGAATTACAGGCATACTATAGTAACAAGGAAAATACATAAATATTTTGTAACAAGTCTGTGAGATTTCTAATATGTGTGTTCAAGTATATGCCTACTTGTCAGGTTTCATTAATTACTCAAATTGTTATGTACATGAAAAAATTACAAACTATTTTACAGTGGTCATAAAGACGAAATCCTATCTTACTGCAATAAAAATAAACAGCAAGAAATGTAATAAATGCAAAGAAACAATACAAAATGAAGAAATATTTTGTTGCAAACATGAAATTTCTGTGTATGATTACGATAACAGCCCAATCATACTCTGACCATTCTCTTTTTCATGTGTTCTAAATTGTTTGAACATTTCTTTTGTAATACTATTGAAGTGATATTTTTAAACACACCACAAAATAATTCAATCACAAAGAAATTAATTGATGATAAATGAACATACACAAAATAAAATTTGAAAACCACCATCATGTTATATAAATTTTTACAAATAACCTCGTAATACCTGTTGAAGTCACCATTATATTGAATTTAACATGACTTTTTTCTGCTTATTTTTTATAAGATTGACAGGACAATAGATGAATTTTCCTTAAAATTTTAACATAAAAATAGTCGTGGTTATAACCAGACTAATATTCTGTACAGTAAATAGATTACTTATAAAATATGTAATTTTGGACTGCTTACCATTTATGAAGTCTATAGGAGACTGGTCGACTTTCCACCGATATGCTTACAAATTCTTTACAGTTAGCATAAAATTTATTATACATTGGAAATGGTTTATGCAGGAAACATTTACATAAATGAAGTTAAGCAACACTGGACAAGTCAGGTGTTATGAAAATTTATTACATGTAGCAACTGGTTTTCATACTTTTCTGGTTTCTTAAGTGATCAGTTCCAGTTTATATTCCATTGGTGTTTTTGTGACCTTAATGTGAACAGTAACCTATGTATGTACATACATATATATAATCAAACATATTTCAAATAGGGATGGCCAGAGATAAGGAATTTACTTGTTAACAGTATTGACAGGCCTCTTTCACATTTTCTAGTCCTTAAAATTGTCATACACCCTTATCTATTGAAGGAACTTTTGACCTCACCCTATTTAAGTCATTGAATTGATTGAAGTATGTACATCTATATACCTGATTGTGACTATCTCATGTACCAGTTTATCTCACATGTGATTTTTCAGGATGACCACGCTAAGGAGCCCTTATCCTATACTTAAATAACTGTGACTGGAATTATATATCAATAAAGTGCAATGTACTGAAATAAGGAAAGTGTAGATATAGTAGAAGCAAGTATTATAATATACAATACATAATTATACATAACTGCTCCTAAATAATAAAAAATACTGACCATGCAATACTACTACCAAGCAAAATATCATTAAATAACCCTTTCAAAATAGTATTACACAATTGGGTGCTTGTTGCTATAGAAAACAAATCTTACAGACAATACTTTAAGGAAAACTGTCACATCATATAGAAATATACACGCCAGGTCCCTTTCGGGGTAGGCAGAGAGCCTGTTATGTAGCAAATATCTGTTGTGATATATTAATGTCTAATAATCAAATAATGTAAGTGGACAATTGATGAACAGCTCCATGAGAAAAAACTATGGCATGTGTTACTCAATAACATTCATATATATTAGGAAATAAACTAGTAGTAAAATACTACATCTAATATGCATTACATATGAATATTATGTCTCACCTCTTGTGCCCGCGCGCGTTTCCCAGCTGCAAGCGCAGCGGGGGCGAAGCCCAACCCCACACGGAGTCAATCTGCGACCAATCCAACTCACAATGAACTACCAGAACCGATTACCAACGCTTCACTCCACTTCCCAATCGAACTCCCATCATGCAGTTATAGTGACACTCAACCCGATGAAAGCACGAGTATTTATAACATTCCACATAAATCGCTCTCTCACATACATTACATGTTTGTTACTCAGTAGTTTCCAGTAATTTATGCGAATGTCAATGATTTTCAGTCTCTTACACTTACCTTTGAGATTTATAGTACACCGCACAAAAGAAACGTCCTCCGAGGAGCGCGAATATTTCGTTCGGCGCCCTGAGGTCCCACACAAAACAATTAACGACACATTTATTTTCTATGTTTACTGTTACACTGATTAATCTATGCTGGTTTGGACATCGTACAATATTTTATTCCACTTTTTCTTAGGTCAGATCAAAATGTTTGCTGTATTTGCCTGATTAGTTCCCTTGACCTATAATGAGAACCGTAAAATCCACATAAATAATTCACTAATCCACATTTAATTAAATATATTTTTTTATAAAGATATATTCAAACTTCGTATAATTCATAGTTTGTCTTTGAGTAACAAGAATTTGGAAACAAATGGAATAAGTGTAAGGAAATTGGGACAAGTTTCGGAACATATTTCTAGGCCAAGTGTCAACTTACTGTGTTGCCATAAGGTATTACAAAATTAAGCAAACTATAAAAACAGGTCAATGAACTAAAAATTATATAAATAAATCATTTATTTTGGAAGTTACATTTAATCTAAACGATTATTTATTAACCCTCAGTAACCCTTCCATTTTATTTTTTTATACCTTTTTGGATTAAGTTAAAAAATATAATAACATAATACTATTGGTAAGCAAACTAAAAAGTTGTGTAAGTTGTAACTCTATCACAATTTTGTAGATTTTACTGAAGGTCTATTATATTTAGATAAGGTTTACCACTGACAACTCATCAGATTTAATAGATTTACTGCTTTGTGAATGATTGATTGTTAATCTCTGTAACCGTTTTCCCGGTGTCAATTGGTATTATAGGAACGTTATGCCTTATGACATTTTTGACTATTGATTAGTTTGACTTTGACAGTATATATCCTGTACATTTACAGTATTGTCCCCGAAAGGAGATAAATAAAACTTGTAATACTAAGGACAATGTCCCTAGCACTTCTGTTAGAGAAATACGATGTATCTACAGATGAAGGACTTCAGAAAGCATTGGCCGAAATCGAAAAAGAAGAGGTTAACTCTATATATCATGTTACATCAATTATTTTACGTTATGAACAAATTTATAAATTTACGTGTCAAAATCAGTGGCGCCGGTTGATGTTCTACACATACAGAAAT
>DWDU01000403.1:0-19492 GCA_018245575.1 Jemadia suekentonmiller | reverse complement strand
CGCCACGCTCTCTCTTCCACTGGCAGCGGGTGTTCTCCCCGCTCCCGGGCATCCATCCGCCGCCAGTACTCGCATGCCAGCGACTCCGCGACCAGGTCCCACGGCGGAGTTCCGGCCAGGACGCACGCCGCCTCCCAAGATATAGTGCGGTATCCCCTCACTACTCTGACCGCCATGACCCGCTGCGGTTGACGCAATAGGGTCCGATTCCGGACGGTCAGAGCATCGGCCCAGATGGGCGCCCCATAAAGTGCCATGGACCGCACCACCCCTGTGTAGAGACGGCGGCAGGCCGCATTCGGTCCACCCATGTTCGGCAGGAGCCGGCTTAGCGCTCCGGCAGCCCTGACCAGCCTTGGGCCAAGGAGCCGGAAATGCTGCTCAAACCTCCATCCGCTGTCGAGCACGAGTCCCAGGTACTTCATCGAAGACCCGACCCGAATAGAGGTCCCAGCTACGACCAGCTCCGAACCTGCCGGAGGTGCTCTACGGGGCCCGTGGAAGCACAAGGCTTCCGACTTGCCCAGAGCAACCTCCAGTCCCAAACGCCTTATGCGGCCCACCACATGGGCTACACCCGCAGTTGCCAGCATGCGAGATTCAAATGAGCGTATATGTATTATATACGAGTTAAAGAAATAATGTTCCTTTTTGCCTCGCCTTTAACACAATATAATAGGAAAATACAATAGTAATTAAAATTAATTTCTTAATCAGAACATGTTAATGATTGTGAGATAAAATATTTAATTATTTATTTATGTCCGTTAAGTCACAGCCATCTTGTTCAGCAGCCGTGGCGTTTTCAATAATGTATCTAGCTCTGGTTATGCTCAGGTATTTATCCGATATTTCCACTGACCACAAACAGTTATCGCAAATCTCGCAATATTGTTTCGATGAAATCTCCGTCAAAACTTACGAGACAGTTATCGAGATTGGCGTTGATAGACAAACATTTTTAGGGACGTGTTGTCAAGTGTATATAATATAATAATAATGTTACTGTAATAATACTTTCACCATATAAATAAACTAACATAAGACTGCTTCGTTTGTCGAGTGCTTTTCAGCTTAACTGCTAATCATATATTACTATCCGGTTAGTATACTATCGGGTTTTTGTAAGTTAAAATCCCTAGTAATAACTCCTGCTCTGATAATGTACCCGATGTACAGTAATAGGCTCACCACCTATATCACAATAAGACGTATAACATAAGTGATAAAATGCGAGGGTTAACCACACCCCTGCCATCTCTTCAAGGATTAAAGGCGTGATGTTACTTTTTTATTACGTAAACAATGCACAAGAATAACATGACAATACAAAACACTGTAATATGGTTGAGGTAAGGATTGTTAGTTGCTTAAACCGGGCGAAATATACTGATGATCATCAATTTCCACTTAAGGGACTCGTTCTACTCAGCGGTTAGCCAATAGCTTGTTATTATTTACAACACGGTTACTTCCTGTTTCCGTCCATTGAGAATCGAGCCGCGTGTGCTAAACTGCAGAGCGCATTGCTTCCGGATCCTTTTATCGCTCTTATATACCGCGTCCCACGACGCCCGCGATAGCACTATACCACAAAAGTTATAAAAAGTTTCAACGTATTTACACCATCGCTTTGTCACTTATCCATTGCTGCTTTTACTAACTTACTCCTCTGTGAATGAGTATGAAACGAGAAATGTATATAATTCTTTATTCTTGATAGTCTGGAATATGAAGTAAAGATGTAATTTAGTTGTAAGAGGCTTTTACCACGATACGATAACAAAACGATATCATTTTCATAAGTATGCCGAGGAAAATGTTTTTCTGCAGTATTGTTGGATCGTTACACTCTGCGTTTATATTGCTACTCACGATAAATACAGCGTTTTTTGTATGGTAATACAGTTGTCAGTTTAATTTAATCAGAAGAAAATACACATTTAATAAATACAAAATGTGGAGACCGCACACGCGAGATGAACAGGATTCATAGTTAAATTTTTTAAAGAAAAAGCCAGTGCCGCGAACTGGTGGTGGATAGAAGCGATTAACGAGATCTTCTGATGCGGGCGGTTACTTACCGAGCCGTACAAATTTCATCAATGCCTGTCTTTATTCAACAGTTGTCAATTATGTAACGTTTCGGAAGTTGGGCCGCGCCACTTAATGAGACGTGCGTGGCTCCGGGTGACGGGCGAGAGGATAGCAGGGGTGAGGAGGGGAGGGTGACTGGCCGGCTGTTCCCGGGGCTCGCGCTACCGGGAACATAACACTTTAATCAGGCTGTAATTAGGGATATATTCAGCTTCCGGATTCATATGTCCTGTGATACAATAACTATTTATTAGTGAACGTACTATATATCTTATTATATGTGTATGTTGTTAAGTAATCATTTTCATCAGTTTCAGTCCACAGCTGGACACAAGCCTTCCGTGAGAATTTTTTTTGTTGTTGTTACAACAGTACAATACGAATTAAAAATCCAATTTTATTTATTTTACAACCAGAGGAAGTTACATTGATTTCGTTGTTTTAATGTCATTTCATAATTCAGATTCATTTATTCTTATCAGTCACACTAAATAAACCGTTGGCTTTCTGTTATAAACCGATATAACAAGAAAAGCGTTAAAACACGTAACTACAAATAAAATAAAATTGCTACCGATAGATACAATCTATTAAACGAACAAGCTTCGCGAACTCGTAATTAGTTTATCCCCCAATCTGGCTCCACAACACTCTCGCCGAGTCGCCAGTCATGTTCTTTTCCCGTCAATGTAACATCGTTACATACGAGAGGGTCACCGCGCCGCGAGAGTGTAACAATATTTGATAGTTCACCTGTAAAGCGTCAACGGACATATCTGAGCGCGTGACCGGAATCTTTTCACGTGTAAAACAGATAAGTTGAGAACCCCTGATCCCACTTTTACCTGGGATTTCGTAGCGAGACATCGTGGGAATTTTGAGCGTGTGACATTCTGATATTATACCTAATATTAGTTTGTTCAATTGCTACAATATTACACAGGGGTCATACTCTAAAGGCTTACATCCAAGTGTAAGCTATACTATACTTTCTAGTTACGATATCGGATTACTTATTAAATACGATAATAATAACATGTAAGATGTTCTTTCTAAAATGAACTTTGAAAACTAACAATAAATTGTATTTTCATGAACGCTTGAAAGTAACGGCTACAGCACTAGATTTCATTAGCCATAGCCATTGGCCATAATTATAGAGGACTGTGAGCGTAGAATTATCAGCGCGACGTGCATTCACGCGCGAGTCACGCCGACAAACGGCTGCGAAGTCCGTGCTGCATACGGGCACGTGCTGCGGAATGGTGCAAATGCATTAATTTCAGCTAACGCAGCTAATAACCGTCTTGTCCGGTACGTGGTAGCAAACAAGTAAATGTTTTGTTTGTGTTTCCGATGTAACAAGTTTTGTTGCGAAGCTTCTCTGGCTCGTTCAAGTTTCGCGCTATCTGTATAAGGTACGGTATTACGGTAATTTTGGGAAGAGGAAAGATTTTTTTTTATGTTTAAATTTAGTTTTATTTCATATTTTTAAATATGTAATGTCTTTAGTAAATGTTCTGCCATCAGTGAAACGGGTTATTATGAAAACTAAATTACATTCATCGTTTCTCACAGCACGAACTATCTCCATGTTATATTTCATCAAAATGGGTTCAGTAGTGAAAGCGTAACAAACGGACAGATTTTTTTTACGCTTCCAACGTAGCGCCTATGTAGGTAATTGAAGTTATTATGTGAGCCCATATATTTAGTTATTATATGACCCCACAACGAAAAAATACATACTTTCATGTTTTGTACAATAGATATAGAAGTTACGTTAATTGTCGCGATCTGTGTGTCTACACAAAAATTTCATTGTCTTATAATGTTAATTTTTTTTTATATATTAATAATTTGATTTCATAATAATCTGGCTGAGTATTATCGCTCAATACCTGAACTAAGTGTATATAAGCGTTCTATAGATACATAAATGTACACTGAAACAAGATGTCCCATTTCTGGTTCCATATCTGCATCAGACAAGTGAAACGCTCCGGTAGTGGGTGACTGATTGCCAGGAAGTGAACGATTCCGTTGGCAAGAGCGCAACGCGATGACAGCTTTCTTTGGTATAATTATGCTGACATATACCGTGCCCCTATTCGAACGATATGGAACATGTTTTTATCTAATTTTATGTTTTATATTCTTATCATTTTATGTAAGTATATAATTATTATGTATGTTGCTTGCGTTGCTTAACTTAGTAGTTCTAACGACTTAGCAGTCGATAGAACGATTTCTATAAAAAGTTGTTTTGTCTGAACGGGTCTCTGAATGAATTAAAATTAAAGTTCAATAAGAATATTATAGGTACTATTTTTTATTATTTTATTTCTCATATTGGAACATAATCTTAAAATTTTACATTAAATATTACTTAGAACAGACAAAATTGTTTTGTGTATGAACTTTCTCTGATTGATATTGTTTTAAAAAATAACGGAAAAACGTTTGCTAACTAAGAATGATTACTTATATAGGCTGAAAATTAATGGTAAGAAACCGGGTTCAACAAAACATAAACAGAAAACAAAATTGCTCCAGGCAGATAATTTTGGCAAGACAACAGATGTCTGGACATTCTAGACAATACAAGGCGACAAGAAAGTTGACAACACCTATTTGGGGTCTAACATTGATAAAGTGGGTAGCTGTGGGTCAGAGATAAAACACAAAATAGCTTTAGCAAAGGACGTTACGACACGCCTCGTAATAGTCTGAAGGAACTGAAACATGATGCACAGTACTAAAACTTTGATAGGTAGAGTTCTCGTCGTTGTGATTTTCGGGTATTAAATTGAAACGTGTGCTATTACAACAATAGTAAGAAGTAGAGTAAATAGGCTTAACGTGTAATACTAGAGGCGAATGCTAAGGATATCATGGACAGTCAAAGGTACAACTGTATTTCCTTCCAGAATCGTGAAAAGATCGGACCGTCTAAAATGCATGGTATTGGTACTGTCACACTTGGGCTACATTTTGTGGAGAGGGAAAGGTTGTTATGAAAAACAGCCCATTTTTGCACTATCGAAGATAAAAGAAACAATCGCAGTTGGCCTACGTCCTGGTCTCATTCGTTCGGTTAACAAATATGGAAATCAATAATTTAAAACCGTTACAAAATCTATTCACGTTTGATCGTCCTTTACTGCGCGCGCCGAGGCTATATCGTCAAACCGCTGTACGTTTCTAAGGGCGTAATTCGTAACTCGACGATCTAATTGGACGCGACTATCATTAATCATTTAATCAGATATGTTCAAAGCAGCTTCTATTAACTACGCCGGGAGTTGTTTCATAAAATACTCTTTTCAGACGGTTACATTTGTGTTAGTTGCTGTTTTCAGCTAATTACCTCGATATTACATTACGTTTGTAGTAGTAATAAAATATTTATTTCTTAAGAGAGGTGTCCGCGACTTTGTCCGCGTGGAATTCAAAAATTCTAAAATGAAAGTAGCCTAAGTTACTCCTTGTTACATAAGTTATCTGCCAATGAAAGTCCTGTCAAAATCCTTGAAAGCCTTGCCAGAGATTAGCCGGAACAAATAGACAGACAGACAAAAATAGTAAAATATGTTATATTAGTATTATGGTACATGCATTTAGTATAAAGCGGTTACTTAAATGTTACAAACAGACAGTCCAATTTAATTTATCTGTATTGAGATACTTGCTAACGTATATTTAGTAGTGAAATATATGAAACTTTATACTCCAGTAATGAGGGCCTCAGGATTACATTAATGAAGTCGTGACGTCGTTTGGATATTTATGTATACAAAACCATTTGTATCATATGTACAAAACTATTTAATACCATTGCAATTGATTTCATACATATACGTCCAGCGTTTTCTGGAACAACACCAAACGGAGACATTTTAGAGATTAACTCATCCATGTATTACTTACGTACGAAACTATTTAATGTTAAGGTAACTGATTCGATTGGCTCGGAGTCTGGATTTGTGGTCAGTATATGACAATACGCCCGCCACCCATTTCATAGTGGAACGGAAACATAACTGATGAAAATGGTGTTCTGCACTCCTTGCTTACCTCTTCGGGGATTACACGTGTAACATTAAAAAAAATTATATTACGAATACATAATTTCCAGTGTAGTCGGAACCAACAGCAGGTGTGGATACTTTAGAGATTACTGTGAACGTATATCGGTCATCGTACACGTCAAATAATAAGTAACGTCGTTGGAGTAGCTCCGTGCGTGACGATCGCCGCGCCGAGCTCGCCTTTCACATTTCATTGTCAGTCCGTTCCGCATACATTTTGTATGAGCCGTTCACTGCCACTCAAAACTTACGCACGGCAAATATAATGTAGTTTATACACGATGTATAAAATACAGTAATTCCATTTTTTTATAAACCCTTGTAGGTACTGAAGATGTCGCGAGCTGACACTTAACAATAATGACAACCTAATGAAAAAATTAATGCTTATACTAGAATGATGACGTAGAAAAATCTAGAAGTCCCGATCTCGTATTTGAACCAAGAATCTCTCGATCGACATTCGCGCTGAATACCACTCGACTAACGAGGCATTCGTAAATCCTATATATATCCAATGATTTATCGTGTAAATAAACTTCTAGATATGAAGGTATTTTTATTATTATTTTAATTATTACGTCTGGACCCTACGTGTTAAGCAGAGAAAGCCGAATTCTAAATATCTTTAAGCTAACACATCTGATGTGCTTTTTCCACGTCCGTCACTTTCATTTAGTACCTAAACATATTTTGTAAACCTTCGGCTTTTATACATATTGCATTACAAACATGTATGTCAAATAAATATTTAATTCGCTAACAACTAAGCATAGCTTAACGTGATGGTGGACAGCGTGGCTTATCGTGCAGCTTATATAAATTCCTTGTAATAATTTACAATTACTCCACTGAATCACAGTACATATTAAAATGACTTTTACCAACGGGAAACTCGATTTAAGTTGCTGTTATTCAGTTCTATTTCATGCTTTTAAGCTATAATTTAAAATGCGCTCAGACAATCTTTCAGAACTTAGGTATAGTAAATAAATAAATGAGTGAAATTTTGCTTCGGTTTTGCAGCTCTAGCGTCTAGCAATGGTATACAACTGAGCAACTGTATAGACTTTCATTCTTTGACAGTAACTATGAAGCACTTGTCACAAAATACGATAGTTTGTTTACTATATTTATGGGGAGCGTTTGAGGGTGATTTTACTATTCTATGGGGGTGATTAATTATTTAGAAGATTCCAACGGCGTGTTGGTATTCAATAGATACTTTCGACAGCAGCCTTGATGGCTTCGTAGAAAAATTTAATGTTGTGAATGTGAACACTTATTTAACATACAATGTATACACACACACTCGTACATAATATCACGACTTCTTCCTATAAGGGTAAGGCGAGACAAAGGATGTCCACTCACTACTCTTCTGGATAGTGTTTTTTGCGTTTCCTTTTTTTATTATCTAGATTATAGCCTTAACCTTCTCATTCTGAGAATAGATCCATGTTGCCACAATAAAACTATAAAAAGGGGCTGAAAATAAAAAAGTCCTTATAAATGATCGTTCATTAAAGTAACTTTTTATGTATTCTTCTTTTAAAACCTTCGAAGAGTGTTATATTCGTGACATAATTTTACATCCCTATCACAGAAACAACTTTAGACGGAACATATACTAGACCGTAAACACAGCTTAAACGTTTACTGAAATATATTATGTGTCTGTTGGTGGAGAAGCAGAGCGGTTTACAATGCACTAACGAGTACATTACAAACGAGTTAGCTCTACCCCGATCTAATCGCACCCTCGGGGGATGTCCGTTGATTTCTAGGGTTTCTTTCTCGTAAATGGTTTAAATAGTTTTTCATTGCCGTTATGAGGATATGCAAATAATTCTTGAATAACAAACAAGATTTAAATAAGCTTTTATGTATGTGCTACGCATTTCAATTTCGGGTCTTTTGAGTTAATTGTAATTCTTAATTACATTTTTTTTTCGCTTTGTGTTAAATTATCATTAATTCGTCAACACTACTAAAGGTTAATCGCTTCTATGGTATAAGATAATTTTATTTATTTATTTACCCTTTATTGTTGTTAACAAAGGGTGGACTTTATGCCAATTGGCTTAATACCAATTTTTAAGGAATTATTTTAATACTAGCTGTGCCTGAGACTTCGTCCACGTGGAATTTAACAAAAAGTTAGTTTTCAATTTACAGATCTTACGATAACTTAATGACATAATGTTCTAAAATTCCAAAGTTAATACTTATTACAGGAGATGTCTGCCAGTGAAAGTCCCGTCAAAATCGTCTAAGCTTTCCAGAGATTAACCGATACAAACAGACAGACAGACAAAAATGGTAAAAAATGTTATTTTAGTATATATAATTTAATATTCCAAACAGATAGTTACTCCAATTTTATTTATTTGTATAAAGTGTGTATGTTAGAAATAATACCACAAAATACATAGTCGACATCATTTTTATCGACGCAACGAGAGATTCTAGCTACAGTAAACAAAGACCATAATTTTAGTGTAAAAGTGTAACTAACGCGAAATAATTATTATATTTTAAAATTATAAACTCAGTGAGAGAACGGTCCTGCAACTTATTATTATTTATAAACAAACAGCTAAACCTAGGGAAGTTATTTTGCAAAGACTGTTCCGAGCAGCCCCCGGGGTACATACAATAAAGACGTGATTAGTGTTACTGTTTAAACAATTGGCTATCATTAGGAGCTATTGGCAGTTACTTAGGGAATGAATATTGGTTTGGAAAGCCAAAGAAATATTGGTTTTTAACAAACCGCAAGCCAGCGATAACTGGTCCGCCGCAATTACGGGCGCCTTGCTCCGCGCCGGATTATTCATTATTTATGGCACGGAAATGAAAATTGGAATGGTTTCATGGCTGCTGTTATCGGTTCCCGATGGTTCCCAGTCTGTTAATACGGTATAATTATTCCGTGTGTTTAATTTTTCGTAACTTACGAATAACGTGTGAATGTTCTACATTCCCCTGCCTACCTCTTCGGGGATTACAGGCGTCATGTTACTTTACTTTAACTTACGAATAAGAATTCGTCCCTTCGTCTATTTGATTTAAGTCGGATCGATATAAGTAAGTTTTATAATTGAAACTCTATTAAATATTATTTGTGTTCGAACGGAAAAACAACTCGTTAATGTAATCACCAATTCATTTGGTATTTGAAAGTTTATAAACGTGATAATGAACACTTGAAAGTTCTCACTACTTTCATGTATATATTAATTCTTATCATTAATGCAATGTCACTTGGCCAGGACATTAAGTAGTTAGTTTTGACTGTATCGTATATGTATAAATGATATTTTTTTACTCAACGTCCACAATCTGACGAAAACAGTACTACAAAACATAGTAACACATACCGACTTTTAAGGTATCATAAGATAGGAACCAAGGCGACAGACTATTGACCTACGAATGAATTTAACATAGTGTGATAGATCACACTAGGACTCCGATTTCGGGGAAATACATGCGTGATGCAATTAATGCTTTGTTTAGGTTTTGTGAGAACAAATAAAAGTGAGTAACGAAATATTGTCTTAGTGGGATAATGGAAAAGTTCTCGTAGACCAGTGAGAAAACGGAGATAAGATTCTGTACGAGCTGCGACCGCATTATTAAGTGCTTGTTTAAAAAAACTTGAAGACTATTGTGTTCTTTTGTAGATTTTCTCACAATTTTCTATTTTATACGACCAGCTAAAATTTGTATGCATTTGTGGGAAACATTTTGGTCGAAGAAACAAGTGCTGATGTTTCATAATTATTAGATACCTTAAGAATTAGTAAGGTCACTCATAAGGGCGTCCTTGATAAATAAACATAAGCCAATCTCCATGTTTGTTTCAGTTTAATATCATGCCTGTAATCATTAAACAGGAAGACAGACTGTTATACACTTCCACGTTTCGCCAGCTACGTTTACGTCGAACTATGAAATAGGTGGTGAGTCTATTGCCACACACCGGGCACAAATCCATACTACAAGCCGGTATTATAAAATCTAAAATAGAAAATTCCTCTAGTACCTGCACCAGGGTTTGATCCACGACCTCTCGATCGGCAGTCGCGCTTTTAACCAACAGGAGCAATGAGGCAGTAAAACGCAATTTATACAAACATGCTTCGAGTTTAATTTAGATATTTAAATATAACGCGGCCTGCCTTGGCACGGCCGTCGTCCTAACTGAATGCATGTCCAGCAATAGACTGAAAAGAAGCTGATGATGATGATATTCGTAGAAGTTACATTTAGAAGAAGATTAAGTAATATTATCCTACAATTATAGACGATGCAAGTGGTACTTAACAACGATCTGGTCTATTATTTTTTTTTAATTATACATTTCAGTCGTGATTCAGTGATATATCCAAGAAACTTGTATCTCGGCTTAATTTGATATTTGCAGGAAATCATATATATATGAAAAGAATTTGTAACATATAGGTTATGTGATGTTATGTAATGTGGTCTCCTATGAAGTAGGTGGAAGTGGAAGTTTGAAGACCACAGTAATGCGCATTCACGAGTACTACTCATTGAGACGATCCACGGAGATGAGTGTCAATTTCCATTCATGAATATTTAAACAATTTTATTGTCAGCGATGCGAAATGTATTCGAAGGTCCCGTGAAAATAAAACACCGTCTATTGCGGCTCGTACCTAATATTTATGAATATTATAACACCGGAAACGGTTATGTTAAACAGTCAAATCACGGATTCATCGAAGTATAACTTTTTAGGCGCGTTCGTTCGGGAGAATCTCACCGGTTTGGTTAGGGAAGTTGTTACGGGAGACTTACGATTTTATTTTTTACAATCCATTTCTTTCGTGATGGCAATTGCTCGTAGAAATGTAAAGTTCATTGCAAAATATAAAATTGCGTGATTGTCAATGATTTATTCATCCTTGAAAGCGACTCAATGAAACTCGTTACGAAATGTTTAACGTAACATCACGCCTGTAATCCCCGAAGAGGTAGGCAGAGGAATATAGAACATTCCCACGTTTCACTAGTTACGTTTACGTCCCACTATGGTAGATGTGGTGAGCCTATTGCCATACATCGGGCACATACCTATGTTTAATAATGTTTGAAATGTTTAATAATAATATTAATGATTTTTTATTTTATTTCAATAAGTATAATGTACAGATGAATCATATGAATGCAGAACAGAGTACCTAATATGTTACAAAATACAAAACAGAGTAACTTCAGAAATATTTGTATTAAATCGTAGATACTGCATAGTTAATTACTGTTAAAAGGTTGATTACTGTTAAAAGAAAATAAATAATGTATGTATAAAATACTCGACTATAACTTTAAATATTATTTTATATATACATACACTTGTGAAAAGTATCTCATTTCAAATATTATACAGCTAGCCTAATATATAGCTCAAGTTTCCACCTCCGTAGATGATGCACTCGCGCGATACTTGACCCGGTTCGCTGGCGCCTCTGAAGGGTGAATAAAATTCCTCTTAAAGTAATTTTTCCCATAAATTTACACAAGAACCGTCCATGGTTTATCACAATATCTACGTTATAAAAAACTAGCGTGAAATAAGTTTTTTACCGGGCTACCTGAAGAGCGTAAAAATGAGATAAAGTTTGTTTTTGAAAACTTATATCATTTTGAACTTCATGGTTTAAGGGTGTGAATTTAAAAAAAGATGCAGTATTAATGTGATATTCGAGTGTTTTATGTTAACGCGTCCCTTTCGATGCAGTAAGTGAGATCAGCGACCTTAAGATACGAGTACATATAAAAGAGAGGAGTGAAAACGGCAGAAATCAGAAATGAAAAAATGACTAAACAATACGAATCGTGATGTAGGTAGGTGCCCAAGAGACCAAGACTGCTCTGATTGGACCGAATATGTCGAATATTGTAGTAGTATTGTATTGTAGGTAGAAATCTTTGGAACCGACGTGCATGTATGAGAAAAGTAATAAATGTAAAAGCAGCACCTCAGGTTTGTAACCGTAGAGATATATGAAACTCGCGCTCTCTGCCAATACTATAATTTACGAAACAATTGAAAATAAAACTCATATGATATAATCATGTTTATCTCATATAGAAATGTCTGCGCATATATACACAATGAACATATGATTTTTGTTCACACTAATGTAAACATTATGTGGTGACCTTTATAAATATAAACACAACACGCGCCGGGCGTGTCTTGTTTCAATGTTTGCACAAATTACATCATTTCATATCAGCTAAAATTTTCCTCCATTTCATTTCTACATTTGATGTGATATAAATTGGCCTTAATAATTCAAGCGCCCTTAGCGGAGCCGGGGTTCAACAATCAGATGCCCTCCAGCCCGCGCGCCCTGCACCCCGCGCCCTGCGTTCCACCCCTCTCACTTTGATACAACAACAACGGTAATGGTACACTTCCGTGTGTCTTACCAGATGCTTTTACTAATGGAAAGTAGAAAATTTTATTTGGATCTTGTATTGAGTTAAAATGTGAATACGTTCGTATCGAGCGTAGTCATTGGAGTGAAGGCAATTCTAGGCAATAAGAATAGTAAAGAAGATCAGGTCTGCAAATATCGAAATGTTTGGAACTTCATGCCGTCTACGTACCCCGTAAAATACTTGGCGTAATAATACCTCATCTTGCATTTCAATAGCCAACAGTCATATATAGGATTAATATTTAATTACAATGCTCATTAACGTCTATGTACAGTTCACTAATGCCATCTATGGACTATGGACTGTAGGTAGATAAACGTTAATATCAACCCTTTTTATCGTGTAACTGTTAGCCATGAGTCCGTTTACAAAATATTCAGTTCAGTTAGACATACGATACAAATACGACGGTTTAATGACGCAATAAAGTGTTCGTGACTCCATAAAATTGGTTCTTCTTTCTTTAATAACATTTTTTAACAATTGATCGTGTTGTCGACCCTTTATCGATAAAGGGTGAAATCGAAACGGTAATTTTAAGTGCGTGGTTCTCCAAATTCTACGGCGTGATTCGCGCGTGTCAATGCCAACAATTATAAGTGTTGCGTGTTTCACACTGTAGATAAAAAAAAAATATTGGCGTTGATGTTTAATTAGACGCATAATTTATTAATACAATTTATATTACTGTTCTACGATTCAATTTGCATAGATCAGTACCTACCTACACTTGTCATTCGATATACACATCTAAGGTTGTCATTTTTAATACTCAGTGCTTTCTATGTGTTCAGAAATGTCTGGGTGCAACGTTGTACAAATGATATTAGTCGAATGTTAGATTGGTTCTTCTTTTTATATAGTTGAGAAAGTTTGGTTATCGCTTTCCTAATAGTTGCAATATTCCTAGCTAGATGGTCTATTTCAATAGTCACTAGCTACATATTTATTATGTAGTATCGTAAAGTATAAGCCGTAACAAATGTTAGAATCATCAAATTTTTTCAATTTCTCGCATCTGTGGACAATGGTCCCCGTGTATGTGCGTCGTCCAAAACTGCTTACATAAGACATCCTGTTCTGTCCGCTCGACCGATTGCTACAAATTGCGGATTTCGATTGACATCTGCGGGAGTGTACGGGCTCAGGAGGGCGCCCAATGTATAGTTTTATTGAATAGGTAGGCGAAACTGATATAGCTTTCATTAATCTTCCTTGAAATATAAGCATTGATATTTATTGCGTTGCGTCGAAAGTAACCAAAGATAAATTGTATTATATATTCAGTAATCGTATAATGCTTTGGATTCTCGGATTTATACTCAAAAAATGCATTGAATACCGTACACAATAGCGCAGTGTACATTTACACGAAATAGACGGTAAAAATAGGTGGCCATTAAAAATGTATCGCACGATGCGAATCTAACAAGGAGCTCCCGACTGTAATGTAGTTACTCGGTGCACTGCGTTCATGCGTACACATTAACGTGCTACGAATTTCGTAGCTGTTCTACGCGCTCGTAGCTGATTGTACCTCGTTCGCTGAGTGTAACAATATAGAAGGGTCACGAGACGCGAAATATTGTTACTTTCATATCATGTAACATGTGTTTTTATTTATTTTCACAACACTAACGTGCTACGAATTTCGCAGCATATGCTACGGGCGTCAGTAGACTTTCGTATCTAAAAAACTAAGTGTATGGTAGAAGAAGCTCGCATGATGCAAATATATTTTTATAATAACATTTATAATAACACATTTACGAGTATGTATTATTACAGCTTTCTAAGCGATTCAACATTGAAATATTTAAAGCTAATGCAGTAAAAGTAATAGGAGCGTAGTTCGCCCATCTACCAGGTGTTCTGACGACTTGAAGAAAACGGCGGGGTTCTGCTAAATTTGGCAGGCTCAGAACTGGGTGGAGTGGCGCCGATTAGGGGACGCCTGTGTTTGGCAGTGGATCTGCAAAATCTGTAATTATAAATGCAATAATTTTAATTTGTGCGAAATGCTTTATAATTAAACCATTCATCGTGCCGCTATTAGATATAGGGTCTCGTGTGAGAAGGAATACGATTAATGCTATAGTCTGTGACGCTGATCAAGCGCAGCCCATAGACTGAGGATGTACCACGGCTGCCTAGGAACATAGATGACCCACCGTACAACGAATAGTTTGCAATAATTATAAATAATAATATCAATATGCAATTATATTAATTTTAATTAATAATAACAGTTAGCACGCGAAAACGCGACTCCAGGGTTACACAATAATACACGCAAAGTTACGCCAACAACCAACAATGAGATCACCCTCCATCTGGCGTATACACATTGGATACTCATTGTTAAATACGTTTTACGTGTATAATCACGCCAAATCTATTGTGGTATGCAGGAAAAACTGATTGCAAAATAACGTTGTCCTTTCAACACGTCGTATTGAACAATGAACGAAACTAAACTGTAACGTGACCTTGTCAATATATTTTTATCGTGCAACAAATATTTTTTTTCTCATTGAGACGTCAAACTTACTACTGTAGTGAGCGATATATATGTTTTTGATTTTATACGTTAGTTATTAAACGCCATCTTATTACATGATAAAAAAGTAAAAAACCTGTGTACTAACCAATGGTCAGTCAGTGTGAGCGAGCCTTTACCTCGGCGTATAATTTTTAATGAACCCGTTCGCACGCCCGTACATGCGCACGCCCGGTTTGCTCCAACAATAATTTTCACTCACCGTGCAATTTATTACCATGATTAGTTTGTTTAATTTTACGGGACATTAATGGTTTTTTAATTTATTTCATTTACGATAATTTTTGCTTGCCTCGTTAGTGGTTACGCGCGGTGGATATCCGATCCTGGGTTGGATCCCAGGGTCAGGTACTGTTCATATTTTCTAATTTGAAACTCCTAGTAATGCCACGGAGTCTGGATTTGAGCTCGATCTACTAGTATGCCAATGACTAACCCCTATTCCAGGGGCCATAAAACATAAAGTTAAAAAAACGCAACACACGCTCGTAATCGTCGAAGAGGTAGACAGAGGAATATAGTACACTATCACGTGTCACCAGTTACGTCTAATATAACTGGTGAAAAGTAGGAGTACCACACTCCTCTTTAGAGATAAATAAATGTAGGCAATTGTGATGTGGTTGGGTAAAAGCAGGTAATTAAATTAAGCCAAAGATGTGATTCAATTATCGAGCTATTCTCAATTTGAACGTTTGCTCCATTGTTCGGCTTCAGGCTGCATTCTTCTGAAAAACTGTATCCTGAAAAAGGAGTACTTCCGTTGTGCAGTAGGAATTTAAAAAGCTGAAGCACATCGCACTTTAAAAAGTGATTTAACTTATTTCTTAGATGCGGATCGCTATTAAAATATACGCGACTGTATGTCCGGCACTGGCTTTTATGTTCTATAGAAAAGACGAACGATATAATAATGAGTCTATAATAATTATATAATCTATTAACATACTTATATTTATAAGTATAAGTATTTAAAATATTCGTGCGTGTCCTCTATTTCAATACCGTTCACATTGTTATTTCTATTAACTTCACAGTATATTTGAGTTTGAGTTCAACTTTTAGCTATAATATGCCTATTCATATTGGTTCCTACAATCCACCTAATTTACTATAGGCGGTAAATCTTTCGAATACCTCTTACGGGAGATGTTATATAGCGAATTACCTGTGAAATCTCTCATACAAGGGTCTAAACAGACGAAGAAAGGCTTCCGGATCGCTCCTAGGATGCAGATAAGGATCTCTCGGAGCCGTCTAATCATCTGTTATTTACAAACTGAGATACGTAGATAATGATTCATAACTCAAAGCTTTTACGACTCGCTGTTCTGTTCTCAAAACAACAGATAAAAAATACAGCCGAGTTGTACGGCTTATACGTTTTACCGCGCAGTCTGGCGAACTATTTCTGTTGTAAGAGGCGCCGCGCTCGCTGGACGCGAGAGCGCTAGTCCAATTACAAGCAGCCACTCTTTATTAGTCAAAGGCTTTGCACAAAACAAGAAATGGGGCACGCTTTAAATCAGAAGATTGTGTAAATAGTGTATATAAAGGAGTGAAGCTTTTTTTGAATGGCAATTAGTCCAATGAAACCGCTATTGTCGGTCTAGTCCAAGATGTAAATTGCCAATATTTATATTTCGTAGGATTCCGTTAGAATTAAATGATTTTACATTTCTATCACATGACTACATGTGGCGTATGTACATGTTATGCACTGGCACATGATTGGATATTACATTTATAAAATTAATCTAATTGTTAGTGCATAATTATCGCATTAACAGTCAATTACAATGAAATAATTAGAGCAGGGCGTGGGATTGCGAAACATTGATCATTTGTGCGTTAATGATGATATTAGACACTAACGTGTCGAGTGTCAAACATAAACTACTTGACTGCATAACGTAACGGTTAATTACTATGTTCGTCATTACATAAATTATAATTTCATCAATTATTTTTTTTACAAAGTTCAATAAAACTATAGCAGGAACGATACGTGTATAATTGACGTAAATGAAAAAACTTGTTTTTAGAGATAATCTAGTACTAATGGAAAAAATTATTTTATTAAGTCCGCCTACAATATTCTGTACTGATTTGTATGATGACACTTTACATAATTATATTTAACAAAATATATTCCAACACAATTTTCTTCTCCGGGTGAAGCAGTACATAGAATACGCAGAGCAGTCTGTACCACAATAAAAACTCAATTTTAAGTTTTATCGATGCTAGTGCTAAATAAGTCAATGTCATAATAAACAACATTAATTTACTTCTGTCTGACGGCGCCCGCAACTCTCCGTGTGCAGTGCAAGTAAATTATCTCGGGTTATAAACAGCTAAGGTTTATTCCGACGCGGTTTTACCTGAAAAACCCTCAAAGGAATACACTGCAAAGGAAAGGCTTCTTGCTTTACAAATGAGTCGCCGCACTGCTCATTGGCTCCGCTTCTTCTATCCAAACCAGTGAACTTAATGAAATTCACATTGAAAAATCGTACTTCACCGTTCCCTTTGAAATATCCCCCCTACCGCCCTCATTTTCCAACCTCCAGCTCCGCGGCAGCGTGACACTCCAATTAGTTTGAACTATGTTTTAATATTTTGGAGACAGCTTCTTTGAGTTAGGAGCACATATTTGTCAGCCCGGGTAGCATGCTAAAATACAGCTTTGCACAAAGCCGTGGCAATATGTCGGGTGTGAGTATAAAAGGTTGACAGCGACCAAAGTGGAAATTAGTCTGCTTGTCGGCTGCCCAATCAGTAGTTTGGAGAGTTGTCTGGCTTTTAGCGTTGCGAAAACACCGCAAGCCAGAGAATTAAAATGTTAAATAAAGATATTTTGTATACTCCACAATGAGCGTAAAGGCAATATTTATGTTTTTTTCATAAGAGTATCTGCAGGATAATTTTTGTCGTCAGAAAGATTGACGTATTTTGACGTAATTCAATTTGAATTTGAACTTACAACATCTTGCGACAATTTATTGAGAGTTGTTTAAGCTCAAATGTGTAGTTCAATGGTAGAATATCTGACAGTTCATACTTGAGACAGTTTGACCGTGGGCAATATCTTTTATTGATCCTCGGTTCTCGCATACTAAAGAGTTGCAATCTACCTAGTTCACTGCATGTTATTTAACGACGAGACACGTCACTGACGTCACGTATATTGCGATTTTATCATCATCATACCCTATTAGAGTCCACTTATGGACATAAGCCTTTCTTGAGAGGTTATACACATTATTCCCACCCTGGATATGCGGGTTGAGAATCGCAGAGCACAGATTCTCGCACCGCCTACACATATTGCAATGTACGTACACATAACATAAGATCACGCCTATATTTCCCTGAAGGCATAGACAGGAAAGTGAATACTACCAGTTATCATCAGTTAATTTTATAGAATGAATAGAGGCCAAGCCTACGAGCGGAGCAAGCTCCGAGCTTCTACTGGGAAATTCAAACATATGTATAGGGGGACAGAAACACCATCAATCATAATAATCTCAAAGAGATCGGCAAAAAAATAAACGTCAATGAACCGAGCAATGAAATGTTTTACTTTGTCTCGTATCACATGTGTAATCTATCAATACGGCTCCCTGAGATCTGTGTCGCCCGTCTCCACATCTCCTCGTGTCCATTCAGATAAATGGAATAGCAAAAATAAATGTACAAAATAAAATGGTTTTCCGTTTATTGTTCTAAGGGACCTTGTACCTTGACCGAACATCAGAGTGGACATTACTTTTGTGTTTAAAATTTCAAGTGTATTACTCGTTTCTGTTTGTTTCACATCCATATTATTTATGCTGAAGCGCTTATATTCACGATATTTTCTTAAAGTGCTTAATTTCAACGATCCAATATCCACGATTACATGTCTCTTATCTCCCTTCTTTCTCTTCTCTCTCTTCTCTCCCTTCTCTCCTTTCCCTCCCTTCTCTCTCTTCTCTCCCATCTTTCCCTTCTCTTCATTCTCTCCCTTCTCTCCCTTCTCTCCCTTCTCTCCCATCTCTCCCTTGTCTCCCTTTACTCTCTTCTCTCTCTTTTCCATCTTCTAGTTCTTTTATAAACGCTTTTGGCATTTTCAATTCGATTTTCACAACATCTGTAGTCTAGTGTATTAATTCAATGATGCTACACCATCATGATATCTGCTGAAATTTAATTATAAGCGGGAGCAAAGTCCACTTGCAAGCGGGTCCTCGTCTCGCACACTTGGCACCAACTCGCT
>DWDU01000402.1:0-19496 GCA_018245575.1 Jemadia suekentonmiller | reverse complement strand
CCGACCCGGGAATCGAACCCAGGACCTCCCGATCGGCAGTCGCACTTGCTACCAACACGACCAACGAGGCAGTTTCTATATCAATTTATTCTATTCTATATCAATTTATTCTATTCTATATCAATTATATATAATTCTATATCAATTATGTGTACCTTTTTGTTTTTATTAATACATCGAACCTAGCGAAGAAGCACCAACCTGATGGTAAATGATCACTGTCCTTTACGGGCATGTGCAAAACCAGAAAAGTTACCAATGCTTTTCCGACTTTGAAGGAAAGTTTTTTCAACGCCCCTCTTGAAAAACCCCGTACGGTGGCGTTCGGGAAATAATTCAGAAGGAAGTATATTCTTCATTACCATGAATGAAGTTATTGGAAGCAGAATCTGGGCTTCCGTTGGTATTAATATAAAGAGTTCTAGGCTCGCATTGTCAACAGTTTCGGATACGACTTTCACTTACATGGCGTCTTGTAGCGAGAAGATTACATTAAGACTGTCGCTGTATCTTTAATAATTCAGAAACATATGCGCTTGTACCGGTCCATATTTTTATAAGGGGTACATTTATAAAATGCTAATAGATTATAAATAATATTATTTATGTTGGACAACCTTACAAAATATAAACTCATAGATTCGATAATATATAAAATATATTCACAAAATATTATTACGTGTGTTATTTATCCTAAATTATATTGCCATTAGGAAATAAATTTAACAGCGCACGGTTTAAACTTTCAACCAATATTATATTCAGTATACATACTAGCAAGCGGGTTCCTATGTATTCATCCGTCGATTAACCTTAAGTACATGAGATCAGTTAGTAATGCAGTGAAGTAGTTAGTCAAGATATCTGCCACATTAATTACTAGTAAACGAGACCCGATAAGGCCCTGTCCAGTATGGATCCAATCGCATTAGGAGTATAGCGGCGATTCCTCGTTCCACCAGCTTCTATATAAGTTCTATGTGGGTTTGTGATGTTTAACTTATGTATTACATGAAATGCACGTACAAATATATGTATGCAGCTCTGTAACACTTAAAATTGAAAGAAAGCATAATAGTTTATTAGAATTATGGTCAAGTTACTAGTAAGTATAATATATGTAAAAGTTTATATAAATAACATTAAGTACCGTCCCTCGTTAGCTGAGTGATTACAATAGCGATTGCTGATCGAGAGGGGCCCTGGGTTCGATTCCCCGGCCGACTATTATTAAATTCAATAATAACCTTCAATATACATATTTGAGTGTATCTAACTAAGCGATATATATGTAAGATTTAAAACGCATGTATTAAGTAACATTCAATCGGCTTAATAATAATCTAATATAGCAAATTGTAGCCTTGGACGTAGTTGTTTAGTAGGGCTTCGTACTAAGCCGTCGCAATAAGCTGTTTATTCGCGTCAAGGAAAAAAAACAAATCTTATTCTTTTTTTATACAAGTCTAAATTGAGAAACAGGTCACTTGACGGTAAGTAAACGCAAGTCACGTAAATAAGTAAAGTAAATTGAAGTAAATAAATTGACAGTATCACAGAAGTCGCCCTTGAATGTCAGCTTTGAAGGAGATATCTTTGTGCTCCTTTCTTGAAAAGCCCCATGTTGTAATACTTGCGACAACTCAGAAACCAGCTGGTAAGTCAAACCGAGTACTGAAATTAGCTGTGGAGTGTTATTGTCCGTCTCCTAGTTCTATAAAGCTGCCACAGATATGGTGTTCCATGGTCACCGCAATCCACGCTTGTAATCGTCTTCAGATAGGACCAAAGTTGTAAATAGAAAATCTTAGGCGTCATTTATCATTCCAGTTTTATACGCAACATGTATGGAAGTATGTAAATTAAGACCATGCGTAGTATTTAAGACATGATGCACCTTTATTTCATATAGACAAAATGCATAACGTATAAAAAGTATTATCATCTTTATAATATTTTCTGGAACAAGTGCCAGATATATAAGATATAAAGTTATATAGACACTACGTTACAAAATACCGTGTTCTATTCCTATATGGAGCATTTACAATAATAATGGACTTTATGAAGAATCACATTACAATTACGCAGTCATTGAATTAGGAAAATTTTTATTTTAAATATGCCGCATATCACAAGAGTACAATAACAATGTGATATTCACAATTATAATATAATTATTGATTTTCTCCAGATATTTCCACGTAGCAATAGTTGCGTATATAATAGAAGTAAATCATAAAAGCCTCCGTGCCCTCGCGCATATTTTTTTAAGATCTTCAATATCACATGCCAAACTAAACCTTACAAGTAAACAAATAAAACCGACAATCACATCAAGTGCTAACATTACATATATTTCCACAACACAGTAAAACATGAATTTTATGAGAATGATTTCGATCTTAACATTCGAGTTGATCTTTAGATTAGCTTAAGATGTGTTGTAAGATCATATGAGCTATGGTTGTTTGACGAGAGCAACAAGTGTTTGATTTTAAGATAATACTTAGCTGACTTAAGCGGCTCAAGTAGTTAATTGTATTAAAAATGTCATTTGTTTGAGTCTTAAATTAATTTTATTTTTTGTTAGGTTTTTTGTTTTGATGAAATATAGAACTAAATATAATGTTATGAAATTGAAGCGACTCTATTTTCAGATATATGTGCATATATCGTAAATTATTTTCGAACTCGATGCGTTCTAAGTTCTCTGCCTACCAAAGAATACCCGCAATGTTTACAATTATTTGTATAAATATAACCGACCGCCTCGACTGTCAGATAATTATCAGATAATTGACAGTCTCATTGGGTAGTATCAGAGTTTCTACTAGAAATTTCTAGTAGAGGTTCGGCGTCTGGAAGTTTGTGCGATGTATGGCAACGGGCTCACAATCTATTTCATAGTGGTATATAATCGGTGAGACGTTGGAGTGTACTACCCTCCTGCGCCTACCTCTTACCTTCTTGTAACAAGGTCTATGTTATATACCCATATATGTATGTAAGTGTAGCAATAATACATAATTACATAAAATTAATACCGTTCTTAATGCTCCATGCTTTCGTTCCCGCGGAAATACTCCAATCACTGTTCATTAAAAAAGATCCAATTAAAATTACTCTAATGGCCATCGCTTAAAATGGTACCAATGAAATGAATACCACTCAGGTATCTTCGTATCGTTTGCCACGCGCTTTCACTCGCCGTTCGAAACAAATTACGACATGATCCCGAGTAATTTCACCGTTGAACGAACGACCGAGCGAGCAGCGAACGAACGTATCTGATCGGAGCTTGTCAATGCGAAAATGGCGGCACAAAACAATATCGCGCACGGCAAATGTCATCGGATGGATCTGAGCATTGAACGGGCGGGGTGCGATGTGAAATCGTTCAGCCGCGACAGAAAATTAAGTGTTTGAACCGTATCTATGATTTTTTATGTAGGAATTTACAATGAAACATAAAGCACGATCGTACATAATCTCAGTTGTTTGATTAAAACTTTAAAGCCCAATCACAAGTTAGAACGACTCCGAAATGCTTGTATATTCAATATGTATTATTTAATTTTATGTTAACATTGCCTTCTGAAAGCTAATATAACTGGATCGTCTTTTTACAGTGTTTGAACAATGAATATTTGAATGTATGTATGTTTGGAATTTTGGAATATTTGTGTTATTAATAACTGTGAATAATAATAATTACGCTTTAAATTTAAAAAACAATAGTTTTGTCATTTTCAACTGAATATTGTTATTATTGATTTTGAAATAACTATACGAACTATAGTAATATAAACATTTTAAAAGCAAATTCTTGGTTTTACATCTGTCTTAGATCATATAAATGATTTGTGAGGATTTAATTGTCTAATTATATACCTAATACCTTTAAATATATGCATGATTTACATAAAGATATTACACAAAAAAAAACTCATTTTATTTCATTTATACATTTATATACAGTTTTGGAATTCAAACAATTGGTACGGGACCCTAAAACACACCGCCGGATTTGTTTTACAAGAACATGCGGTGTATAATTTAAATATCGTGGTAGCTTTCAATGGCGGATTAGTCACGATCCGAGATCGAGATGGTTCCGCTACCAGTTCATTATTATTCTTATTTCAACTTATACAATAGCATCTTACACTGTACATCTTATACACGAACATCTTACACTATACATTTTATTCACGAACATCTTACACTATATTTTATACACGAACATCGATAAGTGTAAGACGGTATCCCTCATAATTAGAGAGGTACTAATGTAATGTAACTTGACTGCCCCATTGGTCGAGTTGCAAACGCGACTACTGGTCGCGAGGTCCAGGATTCGATTGTTTACTATGGTACTGGTTACTATTCGATTGCTTACTATCTATATTATGTACAACCACGCAAAGCGCGAATATGTGTTTAATGTATTTAATGTATTTAATGTTTATACCCGTCAATATTCACATAACAAAAAAGTAATATTGTAGATTAAATGTAAATTACAAGTTCAACATTACAATTACATTATTGTAGTCGATGTCCGTATCGTCAAAAACACACACAGATTATGCGAGCAACTATACAAGTTAATTAGGAACATGTTATATTCGTACAGTTAAATAAAATAATTAAAAGAGTCACGTTTATGTTTTACTACTTATATTTTTCACGGACATTATTTTTCAATCGAACCCAGATTTTCCGTTGAAATTAAAATTCTAATTGAAATTCGATTCCTCTTGTAGTTTCGGCTGAACGGAATCGTCTATCGGCCGCCAATGAACACCTCTACTAACAGCAATGCATATTAATCAATCTAGTTATACATAATACATGTGTTATAAGAAAATGAAAGTTAAAGGTGGCAAAAACTCAACCAACAATTCGGTAGTCGATCTGTATACCCTAGAATGAAACTCGCAAGTGATTATCGATATTTTTTGCTGATAGATTTCTTCTTAACAAATTATAATATATTCTTAATACAGGTTGCTATTCGAATGATTAATTATCACGAGCAAAAAATATGAATATCCATTTATATATTTAAATACAAATTGTATACTTAATTTATGTTGTTAAAATGATATTAAAACTGACAGCGCCCTGCGGTTCGACCTGCGTGAATACTGGTCGTAATCAGTTAAAAATATAACTTATAGTAACTAATGATACTTACTAACGCCAATAGGTGGATACCGATACCTCCACACAACTGAACCGCATTACAGTCGGGCCAGCTTTTTGAAATAATGATCACGTGTATTTTTCAATATCAGCACATAGCATACAAGTATCACGTACCGATATCTTTAAGTCAATCTCTATTTTGCTTCTTTAATTGATTCATGTCGAGATAACACTCAGCGTGCCGACGGAAAGAAAGCAATGGATACGTTCGTAACACCGTTACACACACTCGTTCTGGTTACAAGAACTATTGAACACGTTGACAAGCTATTTACGTTATTAATAAATGTACGTTTGTCTGGAAGAAACCGTTTATTAACGATATGACAGCCAAATTGTCCTGCACCTGTTTGCCTTATTTGTTTACTGTATGTTGTAACATGGAGTACTATTTTTATTATAGAGGTCGACCACACTGAGGTGGATTTGATTCTCAGTGTGACAAAAATAATTTGTATAACAAAATTAGCAATATCATGTACAATGGATAAGTAGAATATAAAATTTTAATACACTGTTCTATATACCTTACTTTATGCTATACTCTATGCTATACTCTATTCTCTATTATATGATCCACTCTATACTCTGCTATATACTCTTTACTATGCAATTATTTTTCTAATCTAACTCTTGTCATATAATTATTAACACAGTCAGGAATGATACGAGTAAGACGTTTTGCGGGAGCGAGTCTTTACTACTGCTTTCCACATCTAAAATGTACCTAAATTAATACGGTACATAATTAAATCATATAAACAGTATATTATTTAGTGTAACGTATTTAAGTTTCACATAAGATCGAGTGGTAAGTCCCTCAAGTGAGCAACGCTACATTACTAACCCTAATGCTATACAAGGGCTTGGTGAGAGTGTAATAATAACTTTATAACAGTTATTCTAATATCAACAAACTTTCTATACGAATCTTCGTTAACATTTACAACCGAAACTAATGTGTTATTTAACGCTCATAATCAAAAAACATATTTAACAACAATTCCAACGGCTATGTTCATTATGCTAGTAATAATTAAATTATAATGCCGATAAAATAAACTTTATGGTTCCCGCACGTTTGCATTCATAGGAAGATAATAAATTCATATAGTCGTAAAGAGAAACGTTCATGGTAAATGGTGGAAGTTGTTAAGGAAGTAAAGATTTGTGATTGACATGAATAGTGGCGAATTACAGTAACTGGACTAACTGACCCTAAAAGTTCTATTAGTCTAATTCGTGGTCTGTTATAGAAGTCTATATGGGTGTCAAGTTGTCAACGCCAACTTGTAACTCCTGGTTGCTCGTTGACGAGTCTATTTGTTTTGCTTGCTCAGCGCCTTCGAGTAGATTTGGTTCAATAGTTCAATGGTTGAACACAATACTTTTTTTTATAATTTTATTATTACAGTTTAATTTTGTGAAACATAATTTTTCTACGTTCAGTTACAGGACGAATGTTATGTAAAAGTTATAAGAACAATAGCAATTTATAAACGAATTTAAACATAAGCATAACATAAACAACCATTAGGATCATTATTTAGATGAAACTTTTTAGACGGAAATCTACAAATTAAGTTGAGAAAGCTATATGTCTGTTTGTAAATATAATCCACGAGTTAAAATCAGAAAATCGTGAAACATATAAGATAGAAATAACAAAAGAGTTTCGAGCCACGAAGAACACCTTAAGCAATGAACAGACAGACAAATAAATGATTTCTTGGAGGCGAGTCTATTTTTAGACGTTCGCAAGTTCAAGGCTTAATGTAATACAATGATTGATGTACACTTTGAAGTCGAGGTGTGAAGACTATCGCTTTACAATTACGGTATTTCGATGATTGGTAACTAGAAATGAAGAAACATTTATTGTGAGAATTTCAATATCGGATAAAAACTACTCGAATAAGTAACATGCAAACGCATTAATTCAAATGCAACATTAATTAAAAAAATTAAATCAAAATAAATTTGGATACAAATACGATGGAGATGGCATGAAAATGGAAAAATTCTGGCAAATAATTTGTGGACATTATTGTTAACGATTTGGTGCTCAGTGGCAAAAATAAAGTATGTAAAAGGAGAAAGTAGAAGACTGAAGACTCTATTAAAATATCATAAAGTCAATAAATTAATGATATTAGATCAAATAGTGATTTCAAATACGATTGATAAAATAGTGATATCAACTTTCAAAATACAAGTCCATTGTTCTTGCGTCCCGAATCACAATCCCGTAGTTTTAGGATTCCCTAGATTTCATTTCTACCCATAGTGGCGATAAATATCCAGCTAGCAGTTTAAGACGTCATTACAGTCACGATTTGTGTTAAACTCCTTTCTATGAAGATTTATCGCTTGCCCTTTTATCGCTACAGGAACTGACGGGTTGCAGCAATTTAGATTTTAATTGGTTTATGCAAAGCAATGTAACTGTACTTTACTTGTTGTAACCTCAGTCTGGTGTTGGTCAATAGGATGCAATGACCACGTAACATACAAAACATTCTAGTGTTATGATTCTCCTATAGACAAGTCGAAGTCGATAACGACTTGAATTAAAACTAACTATAATTTCTATTGTCAAAACGAATGATACTTGCTTGGTTACAATTTTTAATGTTTGGTAAATATTTAAGGATATTGAATTTGCTCATATAGTGCAGATGATAAGTAGTTCAAGAGAGAATGAACTACAAAAGTATTGACGTAGATTACAATATCACGTAGAATGGTTGGAACGATTGCTAAGCTCTTGCACCAAGTTTAGTCTATATAAGGCCAGCGCGCTCAATATTGTGTATTTTACTAAAATACATAATACATAAGCACTAGGCAAATCCCTTGATGACATTATTAAGGCATTTCGTGCCAACTTGTCGAGGTAAATTGTTGTTTCACAATCGTATTATTCGTTTGCAAGAATTTCGAAATAACACTGTGTTCTTGAATTCACAATGTTTTCATTGATCCACTTATATGCTATTTTATAACTATGTTTCAGCTTACTTCATGTAGACCCAGTTTCTTGAGATCTTTTTGACTTAAAGTACATTTATATTCAGACTATAAAGCTGTTTTGGTTTGTAAATAGAAAATGTTCACTTCAAATGTAAGGGACCTTTGAACACGCCTTAGGAAGCGCAAGGCTCCAGTAAATTAAGTTATCAATGGTAAATACATAAAACACAGGTGAATAGTCCAAACCGTGAGACATGTTGAATGAGAAACGTTCAATTTCGAACTTTATACTAATGCACATAAGGATGAAGTATTAAAAATAGTTCTCGAGAACAATGTACAAATAATAACTTTTGTTTCAGATAAAAAAAAAGATAACAAGTTGTCACAAGTCGAAACGTGTGTAATACAATAGCAAACAGTGTTTTAAGGTTTTTACACCTCCATAGAAATATCAAATGACATGAGTATTAAAGTTTATGAGATATTGTTTCATAAACTCGCAAGAGACAGGAGATAGTTGGACTCACACGAGAATTTATTCAAAAAATGTATTGCAATAAAAGTTGAAAACATGCTATTGTCATACCTCAAGATGCGAAGGATTCCGGATAAGTCGACATGTGTACATGTATGTTCTACAAGCCATGATGCTTACCTGGAAAATGAAATATAATTAATGGACAAAAGACACACAACTTATTAAAAATGTCAATATGTTTAAGCATTATTTTCGGTTTGAGACGTTAGTTGACACTAATATGAACGGAGTTAGAAAACAGTACTATACTCAAAAAATCACATTATACGTAACATCATGCTTTTAATCACCGAAGGGGTAGGCTGAGGAATCAAGAACACTTCCACGTTACAACAGTAACGTTTACGTCGCCCTTTAGAGTACCGTGTACATTTCTAGACTCCGAGTCACTACTGAACAATCTGAATTAGAAAAGTCTAATAGTGCCCGTCCCGGGATTCGAACCCAGATCCTCCCGATAAGCAGTGGCGCTTGCAACCAATATGATTAACTAGGCAGTCAATCACATTCAACCTTACATTACATTTAATCCACCGCATAGTAACTAGTATAAAAATGACATCAGCAAACAATTTATACACAAGCACGGTCATATGACGAAACGTGCTCGTGATACGAGAATGAAATTTTCTACAGTCATCTTAAAATGCATTGATAATGTTCGTAAAATATCAGGCAAGCGATCACAAAAACAAACAATAGCTTTAATTGTCCTCCAAAGAAACCTTTCTGATGACAATAAAACAAACAAAAGGTCAGAGAATCGTTCACTGAATCATGTTTTGTTAAGTAAACGAACTTTTATATTTGACGATAGTAAACAGAGATATATGATTACAGTTGGCGTCACGTCACGACACGACATTTCGTTATTATTGCTGGAGAGTGTTAATTGTGTTTTCTTTTGTATAATAATCAAAATGTATTTAGATAAGATTTCTGTCTATTACTTATTTTACGTTGTACTTCTTCTATTATATTTCAATAGGTTATATTTGCTCATATGTTAAATTTGTTAATAAGGCGGTGGAATATTTTAAGGTTTACCCCTTTTCTTAGGCATTTTCGCTTACTATGAGGCATGCCATGTCTTTCTGCTTTTCTTATTATAAACCTATTAAAACTGACATGTTCTTGTGCGTATATTTCACTAACTTGTTTATATTACTTAATTTAGATTACAACTAGATGATATTGTGTATCATCATCAATGAATCAAGAAATTAATGGCTCCGTGATTTTGTATGCATGTCACTGGCGTATATATAGATTTATTTCTATCGAACGACGCTTGCTTGTATGATTTTACACCATGGAAATAGTCGGTGTCGTGAACAATAAATACTCATCCCAAAGGGTATTCTATACTCAGGTATGACATTTGCCGGAATACAAAGTTTCTAAAGCAATTAGTTTTTGCTACGGTAAAGGTTCTGTCTGACCTTTCAACTGTCATGCGATCGAACTCAATTAAATCAGCATAAGTCTAATTTGGTCTCGATTGTTCTCGAACGGAATATTCAATGAGTTTGATAGAGAATGTCGTCATGATGAGAGGTAATTGCACATTTCAGGTTTTGCAATATACACCCTTATTTACCCGAGCGTATCCAGTTTATAGAACTTAGAGTTGCAATTATGCTCGCGCGGTTATGTTATGATCCTAAGGAAACAATCTCATTTTTGAAAGTATGTATTA
The DNA here is from genome assembly GCA_018245575.1 of Jemadia suekentonmiller. Taxonomy (NCBI): domain Eukaryota; kingdom Metazoa; phylum Arthropoda; class Insecta; order Lepidoptera; family Hesperiidae; genus Jemadia; species Jemadia suekentonmiller. Next base: position 9,069 of record DWDU01000402.1, on the reverse strand, counting down.
CTAGGTACTAAAAATCCAAAATAAATGTTGGTTTCATTCGGCGTTTAAAATATATAGACGTGATTGACATGAATTTATATACGTTGAACGTTGTATGGGGAATTATATAAATATATAGACGAATACATAACATAGCACCTGTCATCACCAATTTGCTTATTTTTGCAAATAACATTCGTTTATTTCGTCCTGAAGTGTATGAAAAATTACATAGAACTGTAAGAGCCGAAGAATTGTCATGGATATACGGAAAAATAGGATTGCTAACATAATCACTTAGGAATTTTATTAAAAGAAAAAGACAATACTACGTAATTATAAGAATATTGGCCCCCTGACGCCTAACGCCTTACGCGTCTAACGTTATTTAGTTCGAGCGATTTGTTCAATATTATCATTGTTTCTATTGTATTTTCCTATTGTAGCTATTCTTGATTCCGTATTTGATAACAGCATCTGTTTGCAAGCTTACCACTATGATATGGAAATTGGCGTAATACAAGCGACTAGAGTTACTTGAATAAATCGTGTTAAAATATTTACCTTTTTTTATTTTGCTTCTAGCTATCTATTTAAAGTTTAAACTGATGCGGGTCATGGGGATTTCAGGGTGCCAGCCGTTATATGAGACTTCGTCCGCGTGGCTCTTGAACAATTAATACAAGTACATATTATATACTTATAGCGGTGACGGTCTTGTACCTACTTTAAATTACAGTCCGGGCGATTGAGGTTCGGATCCCGCCACTTCTCAATACTTAGTCATACTAGATTATGTGCACTTTGAAAATTAACTTTGAAAGTTATTAGGGTAAAGTAAACATTATTAGAAAATATTGTTAACAAACGTGTGTGAGATTTGCAACTTGTACTTGACCAGGGGTGTCATCGAAGGCATATCCGAATCGTCTCAATAAGCGAGGAGAGACCTCGGTGCAATCATCATCACCATCGACATCAGCGTATTGAAGTCCATTGCTAGATATATCCTTCATCATCCTCAACATCCATGGCCTCTCTTTAGGGATTATGCCCATAATCCTATCGCTAAGCATGAGATGATAAAATCAGAAATAATCGGGGCAATAGTGAAACAATAAAGGGTTAACCTTAATTGTTTACATTTAATAATTGATTAGGGTTTGATTGAAAAATCATTCAAATTAACGTTATAAAAATAAGATTTAATTATTAATTGGAGGCCCAGCTGTTTCGCCATTAAATAAACACCTGTATATATTTCTTCAAAGTATTATCTCCGTGGTATTATTTGAGGCACGTACCTCGTTCATACAAGCGCCGGGCGCCGATATGTTAAACCCATACTATTTATGGCAAGGAATGTCTTAAGACAACATACATTAATCCTTATCACTGTACAATGCAATTTCGACCGTAACATATAGTAAATAAAGTCAATCTCTACTAAAAGCATTCTTCATTTGCAAATCACAATTCAATCTGTACTTTATGACTGACAATTTAAGATTGTTTTTAAAATGCAGATAAATTTAAGGTCGGTAGCACATTACGCACAGTTGATTGTAAAGGTTTTCAAATTTGAATTATAATACGTTGCAATAAGGTACATCGAAATGGTGATATAAACACCTAATTAATTGCGCTCTGCGGGATATCGGTTTACGGGCATTGATACGAGTAATGTTTTTGGCGTGTTTTGACTTAGTCGAATAAAACAGAAGAATTGTTTGAATATGACGAAACAACGAAACGCATTGTTGATACAGGCAGCTGTTGGAATTCTACGAGTATTTACTAAAGCTGTGTTCTCAGCGGTAAATCAACATTTTAATGACGCAGTGCTTTTATTTAAAAAATATGTTGTATTTCACAATAAATGGTATTATATAACATTAAAATTGCCTAAACCTGATCTAAGTAAATCTTTGAAAGAGCACAAAGAGTTCCAGAATCCCATGTCATCACTTTCTATTTAGCAGTTTCTTTGTGTTGAAATCGCTGTATATTCAAGAAGATTAAATTAAGTCCAATATTTCTAAGTGAAATCGAATAAAGATTAAGAATGCCTCGAAAAGTTAATTCTTATTATTATCTCTATTGTCTCTTACATTGTATCTTTTATTGTATTGTCTTTATATTGTATTGTTTCTTGTATTGTCCCTTTTCATTACGTTGCTAATACTTTGATCACTTCGTCTACATTTCTGATGACTTAATCACGTCAATTAGAATTATCAACAAGTTTAATTGAAACTAAAATGACCATTAATATAGTCCGATTTAATCCTAATTCCAACATCTAACAGTAATCAGTGATAAACCTAAAGACATTTGTAGACAAATATTTTCATACATTAAAATTGATCACGATTTGTTAGTAAGGACAAAATGAAATTATATATTCGATTAGAAAATAATGTAATTGCTGTATTCACGACGAGTAACTAAACAAGAGTGTGTACAGAATTTAATTTGTAATGCCTATTATTTTTGGGAGACAAACAGAAAAAAGTCTTTCCTGAAATATAATAGACGCAGTCTCGTTTATACATGAAAATATTCACAAACCAATGTAGGAGCAAAACAAATTTCATATATCCAATAGATAAGCATAATATGGATGTTAATGAATCATCTAATTGATATATACCTACAGGTCCCGTTTTCCATTTCCGGCCGGGCATGTATTTAAATGTCGATTTTTATTGTCTTCTCTGAATCTGACGGTGATAACACTCGTTTCTGTGCGGTATGTCTATGGAGGTAATGCTAGAGAAACCTAATATAGCTTATGAGTGTGAAGTTTAAAAAAAACATTCTAAAATTTGTCATGATCGTGTGACTAAAATAATACATAAATTACATAAACAAAGCCACATTTAGAAACTAAGTTCATTAAGAAACATCTAGAATAACATGTTTTATCAAATGTTTAAGTGACTAACAGTTATTTATCCGGGTGCAAATGCGACAAGGACCTAATCATGAGTTGGCAATTAAACCTATATAGTTACTTGCCTAACACTTTCCTGAATGAATGGGCAGCCATTTTAGTAACTGATTTAGGTGTGGTTTTATCACATCCAATTGATCGATCCAGGCCTTAATTACACCTGCCAACAGTAAGTAATAGTTTGCCATGCATAGCGGAAATTATAGTCTCAGCTGTGGGCTGCGTAACACGTACTAGTCAGTTATTAAGTAATTTTATTCATTATATACTAATCATCCGCCTACGATTTCAAATATACACATACTCCTACTTCATACTCGTACCTATATACATATACTCACGCGTACGTTTGATATTTTATAAATCAAACGTCACGCGCGCAGATAAATCTGAGCGCGTAAGTAATTATATGGAGGAAAAGAAATAAAACATTTTTGCTCATCAGCACAGCGTGATGTCTTGTTCCTGACGTTTCCTCATTATTTTTATATAAACAAAAAGATTTTCGATTATTTGTTTCTGTTACAATATGTAAAGCGATAGTATTCGTATTATAATTTTAAATTATGATTTCAATATATTAATCAATTAACAGCTCGAATGCACAAAGGAACTGAAGACAAATTTGTCTTTGTTCTTGCCGCTCACTATTAAAAAAATGAAAAAGATCCAATTCACTACCAACCAAGGGTAAAAGGCATGCGACTTGAAATCTCCACTGTATTTTAAAACATAAATTGTCTGTAACGACAAAGAGCAACAATAACAGAACCTTATAAGACACCAGAATCGAGGTAATGTCGATGTTAGCAACAATACGAATGTATTACCAACGTGTCAGATAGGGAGTGGTAATACGAGCAGCGAAATATATTTTCTTGATTTGACTATTAATTTCATAGTAAAATTTGCTTTCCACTGCTTTTTGGTACCAACGTAGTAGCTGCAGCTCTTGTTACATCATAATGCTGTATACAGATTTTTCTTTCAACTGCGAGATGAGTGGCGTAATATGTTGTTTCTGTCCGAAATAGTGGAAATACAGATTAAAGGGTAACTTGTATGAGGGCTGTTTTAAAACCACTTTTAACATTTCTGACAAGGCTTATGTAGTGTTATAATAATAACCGATATCGATTGCTCAGCGAAAATATTAACCACGAATGTAAGGTATGATTTTACGCTGCTTACAAACTTGAGTTGTACATGTTTTGGAAATATTGTATTGTTGCTTTCCATCACCTAAACGTTGCCAGGTTACATCCAATGTTATTGTTTTTAATAGCTTTTCAAGTGCTTGCTAAATCATCGTTCGCTTTAATCTATCGCAACTCGCGTATGGTGAGACATATTCTTAACGTGATACAAGGACCGACGTAATGCCAACGTAGGCAATAATCAGACTACTTTACGATGTTATCAGACAAGTAAATTGTTTTTAGTGAAATGGAAATTCATGTATTTAGCTTTTATAATCGATCAGTCAAGTTGTAAATGTAATAAACTTGGCGCCAACCAACCAGACGTCTGACGGGCAATCGGCTTGATAAATAAAAGATAATATGTTTTATCTTTTTTATCATATATCTTTATCTGTAACAATAACTGTTGATACACACGAATGCATTTCGGTATCGTTTTGATAATATGCGTATTGTGTCGTAAAATCATACGATTCTCTTTTATTGCACGTGATTTGAAGTTAATGATTTGACATTCTCGTGTCTCTGGCCACTTCATAACATTATCGAAATATGACAAACACAAAATGTTCGGTAGTTCAGAAACACGTCAAATGAATGTATAAATAATTGCTTATGAATGAAATTGACATAACTAAAGATAATAATGCATTGTTTAATTTGAAACCACGTCGTATTAAACGCAAGTGTACCATAATATCGAAGAAATAGTTTGGGTGTCTGGTAATTGTTGTCGCTGTAAGTTATACACTCAATAACAGTCCATTCTAAAATGGACGCTGTTCAGACATTGATGATTTGATATGCAGATTGGAATTTTAATTGTCACAATATTCTCGTGTGTGGTAAGTTCATCAGCTGGTCTGGGATATGTGTACACACATGTTATCTAAACGCTGTCACTATGGCAAATAATGTTCAATAAAGAGACACTGTCGCTGCTCTACTGTTCCCTGAACACTAAGAAACCTTCCTTTTACACAAGTTAGGAATTTATTATTTCCAAACAGCACTAGTTCATTTAAGACGTTTGTGACGTCGCGATTGTTATAGCAAAATATCGTAATGAAAAATAAATAACATGTAACAATTGTTATTACACCATGACCCATATCCCTATGAGGTGGTCAGAGGTCATTAACAGTCCTAAATATCTCTTCTTATAAAGCTCACCAGATTTTATACATTCACCATTTTCTTATAAAATCATGTCTAGAAACATAATTTTAAACGAAAAGAACAAACAGGGTTTGTTATTTATATACATATATAACATCTATAACGAAACAATATTGGGCGATAATATTGTAGATATTGCCTCAGTGATAATTGCGACCTCGATAGATAACACGGTACTGAATTGTGATTTGGACGTTTACCTCAACTGTTCTATTACATTTTGTTGATAAAATTCTACGTACTATTAATATAACGGTTCCAGTGAAAATCTAGATTGGTGTATTTCAATAATAGTCCTTATCTATGAGTGTATGAAGTAACACATTCAAAGAAATTACATTCAATATATTAATATCAAGATGTATGAAGAGAGTGATGAATGTGGAAGAGGTACGGCAGGACTGCAGGATAGAGTTATTTGGCACTCGGTGCTCTCTGCCTACCCCGTAAGGGACCTGGCGTGAACATATGTACGTATGTGTGTATATTAATATCATATAATACAAAACCAACTTTTTGGCCGTTAACTGTTTCTTGAGTCTTTCTGCATAATATGCTTATATATGGTACTAGAAATTATAAAGTAGTAGCCATCTTGAAAAAATATAAGTGAGTTGAGCCGGTACATTAGTATTTTTGTTCTATCTGCGTATAAGACTATGCATATAGGTATGTAAGTATATATACAGAAAGATCTGCGTGAAATGTACGTATGTATGTCCACTTAGGTGTATTTACGTGAAACATCCTTTTCATTAATTTACAACAATCTCTGTCTAGTTTTGGGTCGGATGACCAGCAAGAAAGGAGCCTTCACACCCCTTTAAGTTAGTGATTTAGAAGGAAATTGTGAGGATTCTGTGAATTCCGTACTGAAAACCTCATAGCGCAACCCATTATGGAAACCTTACATGCATATGTAACAAAAAAGTACACAGGACCAGTTAGGTCATTAATTTTACAAAAATTAACACTCATAATATTGAAGTTGATTAATGAACAACAGTTTAAGACAAAACGAAAGTAGACCAACATTGAACAGTCGTGAAATTAATTGAACAACACCGAAATGTTGATGTAGTTTTTACAATAAATTATTCATATAATACTATGCATGTTTATCCGATTCATCATCAATTGCATGAGTCACCTGTACCTAGGTTTTAAGACGAATAAATTAAGCTATTAAATTGTGAATTGTGATGAAGGATTTTTAATAAAGAAGGGGATTAAAGTATTGCTATCATGGAGTGACAGGAAGAGGAAATGTTACCGTAAGATCGTTTTGCATGTTGCAAACAATGCCGCAGCATATTGACAATATTATGGTTATGTTAGTAATTTTTGATGAAATTTAAAGAGAAACTAGGTAGAACGCAGGTTGATGGTCCATTCATGGAATTGTCCAAGGCATAAAGGCATAAAACTTTCTGATTGTATGATAACGTGTAATAATTAAAAATATATTGCCAGCCCCTTCGAAGTATCATTAAAATGATTGAGCATTACGAGATACAAATCTGTCGAGCAAATTCTCAATAACGAAACTTTCAAGACGAAATTTGTAATTGTCTCTTCTGTTTTAGCTGCCAATAAATTTACATTTCGGCCTTTCTTCGCCTCAACTTACATTAATGAGGTTGATTTAAGGGTACGCCAAAGAGAACAGTTTACATAATGAATTAATGCTCTTTCAGTTATCATTTAATTAATCAGTGTAATGCATAAAGCTATCGCTGTCAATTTTATGTACGGGGAAGCAAATTGGAATTACTTGTCTTGTACTGTTTCTTTTTTGAGTTTGTTCGTAGTCTTTATTACGTTTTAATAAAGCACATTTCTGAATGATTCTCTCAATAGAGTCATTATCAAGATACGACTTTTCCTCACATCGTTATCTTTTACTTTCTTATTGTTTATTGATGTATTTATTGTTTCCGTTTATAATATTTTCCTCGAGGATATATCGGATATACGGTCAGTATAGTTTTGATAATCGCCAGTGATTGTGTTGAATTAACGGGCGATTTTATGAAATTACTACGTGTACGGGCTTACCGTGCTATTAATAAAGTGCTCCTTCACAGTTATAACACTTACGAGAGCTTACGTTGCCGAGGTAGTAAGGTCTATCTACAATTTGTCTTGCTTTGAGCGTACATATCATGGCTTTCCATTTCGATCTAGGCTCGAGAAAGTGGCACTTTTCTGCATATTGGCTGACTCAAACATGTATTTGTTATGTAAGGTCTATTTACATAACAACAAGGAGTTCATTTTATTGAACAACGAAAGTGTTTGGTTATATAGGTTCATCATATTATATATACATATATGTAGGTTCACTTCATCCTTAAGCTGTCACTATTGTATTTTTTCAATTCATTTTTTTATATAGAATAGTGATTATTTCGCCCTTTAAAAAAATATTAACACAATATTAACATTTTGTAATTCGGGTTATTGGCAAAAAAACCCCTAAAAAAAGTATAACATAAATTCTGTTCTGTAACTTTAATATAAAATTTTTAGCATTCTATCTTTCATGATATGAAAACAATGTATTTTCGGGAACAAGTGAACACTATATTTTCTTAGAAGTTGTGACATTGAATTCGCTGTCAACTTATCAGAGAAGTAAAACCGGCGTTTTTTATATCGTTCGCGATAAAATCTTATAAGAGTGTCCATTATCGTTAATCTTCCTTTGAAAGCCGGGGCAGGTGATGCTAAAGCTGAAATGTATATCTAAGTGTTTGATGCGATTAGAGGATGTCGAAACGCGGTTTGTTTATCGTTGACGCGTTAAGTAGCAGGAGTGGCCATTAAAGTTGTCTTTAAGTACTTTCACAAATTTAAGAGCATCTTCTTCGCAGATGACACGAAGGAAGACTAATTTAAAATCAGAATTAAATCTGATTGAGCTTGAATGAAAGAGATCTAAAATTAATTGAGCTCTGTAGATATTATTTTCTTATAAGGTAATTAAACAATTTACTTTAAGGATTAAAATTACTTCGTGAATGTTGTATATTTTAAATTCACGGCTGTATTTCCTTTTAAAAGTGCTTGCTACTCTGCCGTTATGACCAGCAAGTGCTGAGCAAATGCGAAATTATAGTTCCGCTCGTTAACCATTAAATCATCCACATGAAGTGAACCGAATCCATATACAAGTTCCACAAACTGTTAGTGGCATATATGTAAGTACAAAACTGGCCGCGCTTTGCGTGTAAGCAACACGATAATATCGTGCTCGAGCTAGATCTGGAAACGCCGACAGCTACAGATTGAGCGATTAGGAAACCCGCCGCTTTGAACGTTTGCTTTTTATAATAAAACGATTTAGTGTTCCGATTTAGATTTATAGGTTGTCCTAAATAAAATATATCTGCTGTTGTCTTCGATAATTATTTAGCTGAAAACGGATGTATGCCAACTCTGATTGTCAAAAAAGATTTACTGCAAAATTTCACTGTGGACTTTATAAAATATACTTTAAAAAAACAGCTGTCGATATAAACAATCTTTTCTTCATTTTCATAACCTTCTCTACATCGTCGTAGCTGGCAAACATGCTCGTAAGCAGCAAATTATGTGGTTTTTTTTGCATGTTATTATTAACACTAGATGTGACAGTGAAATTGTAATGTTCGTCATTTACATTTATGTGTTCCATTATCTCAATGGCGTCATCACATGATATCATGAATTCCTAAGAAGCATTCCCTTCATTGTTTGCAGATTATCTTG
>DWDU01000401.1:0-19522 GCA_018245575.1 Jemadia suekentonmiller | reverse complement strand
CGTTTCACCAGTTACATTTATGTCCCACTATGGAATAGGTGGTGAGCCCATTCCCATGAATCGGGCACATATCCAGACTCCGAGCCACTACCAGAAAATCTAAATTAGAAAAAAAACCTTAGTAGTGCCCGACCCGGGAATCGAACTTAGGACCTCTTGATCGGCAGTCACACTTGCAACCAATGTTGCATAGATTTTGCAGCCTCTAAACATTTGCATGGATCATCAACTAGAATTCTTTGTCTTAGATGCATAAGTATTTATCACCATTCAAATGGAAATATAAAAATGTGGTAACTGTTGTTTGGCAGTAGAGATAAGCGAAGCAGATGAAGCATAGTTTAAACCAAAATGAGGACTAAACAAAAAGCATCAGACACCTTGAACAAAAGTATTTATATAACTTACTTTACTTTTGTCTACCTCAAAATAAGACTTTTAAAACACGAACAATACTATTATAATATTTCTTATTAAAACTATAATGGTCTAGGATGATGTTAGTATATTTAACAGTTTGCACTAAAGAATAAATACCTATCTGGTGGTCGTTCATCTGGGAACAGTGATTTAAATATCTCAGTAAGATGTGGATTCGATCTGAGATGTAGTAGGACCCTGGTCTTCATTCCGTCACTGTTTCCGCTGTTGATGCCTTCAGTGAGTGCACGTAGGACCTTGCGTAGCACCGTGGGTTTTCGGCTGAAGGACTTCTGTAAATATAGATTTATTTCAGGCTTCTAGCGACTCTTCACTCTACAAGAAAACTCGAAAATAAACACATTGTCCCCTAAACATTGATAACAAGTTTTAAAAAATCGCCACAAATTATTAAAATTTTACTTTAACTTTTTTATACTAGTTGAAATTTAGCCCATTGGAAGAGAGAATAACAAAAAAAATTAATTATTTGCTAATATTGTATTGTAGTACTGTGCAATCATTTTTCTCATATTAAATAAGCATTGGTTATTTATGTCATAATTTGCATGAAATACATTATATATATATAAACACAGGCTCACGTAAAGACCCTCGCACACACGTTCGAATATATGCAAGTAAGTACCTAAGCGAGTACATGCATGCACGTAAGTCGGTGATTAAGCGTTTATCATTATTTTTGACTAAAAATTGTAACTGTAAAGTCACCAATGAAGTTAGGTGTCTCCCTAAAAAACCTATGGCAGCTAATTTCAAGACATTCTAATGAATGCTATCTATCAATATGAGGACTACCATTAGAATTAAATTAAGAAAGATGTACAATTGACTATTTCCAGTTTTTCTTATAAACCTACATAGAATAAACACATTCAATTCTGATTAAGGCCACATATAGTACAAAAATCTTTATGATTACAAAAACTCTTCATCTTCACTGATGCCTACTTGTTTAGTTACTCTCGCTAAAAGAGCAGCACTGAATCACTCCAATGATGTTTGCTAAAGGGATTCAAAATGTGTTTATTCTACACTTACATTTGTAAATAAATATTATGATTTACTGATTTCTACTTCATGGTTGTCTTATAGAGATCACTAAACTTGATACTGATAATACACCTTAAAATAACTTTTAAACATCTTCAAATTGATAATGTCTCAATTATTCTGTTGTTGGTGTACAATAAAGAATTATTGCACACTACAGTATTGTACATAAGCTAATGAAATAATTTAAACCAATAACTTACTTGTAAAAGTTCAATAAAGTTCATGATCTGTGTTTGTACAAAGTGGTCCATGAATCTGCCAACTTGCGCTGCTTGCCCCGGCTTCAGGAACAACAGAAACTCCTCAACTACATCTTTGTGTTCTTCACCTAATAGTTTCTCAATCTTTCTATATAAATCTACAGGTGTCTCTTGCATTGGATCAAAGGTCTTCAACAGCTCTTGGAACTGCATGAACTTGTTAGGAGAAGATGTTGAGTTTTTTGAATTGAGCCTAGACTGGACTCTAGTGTAATAAGATTTGACGAGCTCTGAAAATTAAAATTGTAATTAAAATTAAATTTCATTCTCATTACACTCAACATATTTTTAATATCATTATAATATGTTCTATTACTAATATTTATTTTCAGAAAGACAAATTTTAAAACAAGAATTAAATATATAGTCAAAGCAAATGATCTAGTTCTAATATCAATCAATAAGCAAATATGACAGGAGCATCTTAATTTTAGCTTACATCTTAACACATTGTTTTTGATTACACAACTGCCCATTTAACCCTCAAACTCCAAGTTATTACAAATTCATTTATTCTTGAATGTGTCTTATCCACAAACACTTCATATAAGACTACATGGCCTTCATTACCAATGAGTAGAAATCTTATTTACTAGTTATCAATTGCCATTTATTTCTATAACCTAATTATTAGAATAAGTTTCAAGAATATTTATTTATTCCATACACTGGGAATATTTAAGAAAATTGGTTTATTTGTGAGTTTACCAAATTATGATAAACATTCAACTTAAAAGCTGAAGAATATAACTAATGTAAATATGATGCTTCAAGTGACACCTGTTGATACTACACAAAACGAGTGTTTTTTGTATTACCACTGAATGATTACCTAATCTAGTCTGAATTCTTACACTGTAATTATAAACCAAATTAAAAAAAGGAAGTTTAAAAAAGAACAACTGACAAAGTGCAATATTCATATCAATACCATACCTGCTTCTAATGCATTATTGTCAGGTTTTGGAGGCTCCTCTTTTTTTTTAGAATTAGATTTATTCTTCGTTTCTTTCTGGACTTTAGAGGGTCCTTGTTCAACTTTCGGTATTGTTGTCTAAAAAAATAAACAAAGTCAGTGTATAAAATTATACATCAAAAATGGCAGACTGTCACTGTATAGATAAGGCGCAATTTTACCCTACTTTAGTTATTTTAAAACTGTAGAGACAATTTAAATAAGGAGTTCACACACATCTCTCTCTCTACAGAAGATATTAACATAATTTATAACTTTAATATCATTCTGCTTGGTTCACTTTCAAGTCTCAATCAGTTACATAAATTAACACGCATACATTTGACTGACTCACCTCAGTTTTAATGGCGGTTTTCGAATTAGAATTTTGGTTGAAAAAGCTCGTACTTGGTACGATTTTATTCCCGAATGCATCTTGACTTTCTCTGGTAAATAAAATTGGCATAGAAGGCAACATTGGAAAGATATAGGTCTTTTTCTTTACAAAACAAATCCACTCTACACGATTTTCTCTCGCTAAAGTTCAATGAAGAAAACACATTGAAAACATTATCTGAATAATATGAAATACAACAAGTATGTTAAATTAAACATTACTATTTATTTTAAAACAATTTCTAAATAAAAACACGTTAAAAAACAGAAAAGTAAAAATATTTTTGTTTGACAGACACATCAACGACGCGAAAGTACGGAGGCAGCGGCGCGAGTCTAGAACGTTTCATTTTAGGAACAAAGATTAATTTAAATATACATTATAAACAGATATTTCATTAATTTATTGATAGTATCTACAAATTTTTATAATATTGAGCAACTTTGAACTAAATTTCAGAAAAATCTTAAACAAATTTTTAATAAACAAAGTATTAAAAACTACGCGCTGACTTTTTGAAAGTTTGGCACATAAAACAAAGTATTAATGATTTTCAATTCATTCATGACTTATTAACTAACAACTAGAGATTTTCTAAAGAATTATTATCCAATATTACGATGAAGATGCGACAATCGTAGAAACGAAATAATATTCACTTATGACTCGAAGAAAATGAAAGATTTGAGTGTAAAGCAACTCTATATTGGAAAGTTTTCCTCCCTCTATTTTACTCGTGGATTTACTTTAGAGTAGGATATAACAACGATTCCATTTTAGAGATACATATGTATAATAATTGAAAGAAATTTCAAATATTTAACCAAATAACTAAGTGAATTGTACGTAGGTTCTGCAATTGTGTATTGTCCTTGTGCTCTACATTGCATTTCTATTCGCTTCATAAGTAGATAGAGAAATGCGACTATAATCTGTACAACCCTTAATTAATATCAAATAAACAGTCCTTAACTATCGTAGTCCTTGTAGGAGTAATTAACAATATATACGACCATCCCAACTCAGTCCGGAATCGAACTCGTGATTCACAGCGCGGTAAACCGGCACGGTGGTATTGCGCTAAAGATCACTAAGTGTTTTGACATGAAATTTTTTACACTTCTGCGGAGACATATGGAGGTGTTGTAAAGTAGGTTTTCAGGTGTGAGGATTGATTAATGTTATTGCACTACACATTAGTAGAAACACGTTAATGGTCAAGCAATTTTATAGGCTTTTGATAAAATAACAGATATATCAACATTAACATGATTTGTGAAACTTGAAGTGATCGACACAATGTCACTATAAACACATCAGACCGACGTACCAGTAACAGTTAACGATAGTAAAGCGTAAGATTACGCCTGCAAGAGGTGGGCAGAGGAATGTAGTAAACACCCACGTTTCATCAATTACAATGATGAGTTAACGATAGTAGTTATTTTAAAGACGGTATCCTAAGTATTTCCGTCCAGATTTAATCTCAATGTATCACAATTAATAATATTATAATTCGTGAACATATGATTATAATATTATAATAATTATAATTCACGCAAGGTCATTCACGGGGCAAGCAGAGGGCACCGGGTGTCAGATATTCTTCTAACCTTACAAACCTGAAGTTTTTATCTACATTCACCCCTTTCTTAATATACATGTCGATTTCGGACTTCTAATTCACTCATCAGCATATATGACCAATTTGGTCAAGGTAGGTGAGTCTTGGTATCAAATGAGTAGAGGTCTTGGTTTGGTTCAATATCCCCTTAGTATACCTGTTTTTTCCTTTTTTCACTAGACATGATTATATTATTTTGCCGTTAATTCACGGTTTATTGCTTTCTATCTCTTATGTTTAAACCAATAAAAAAAGGAGCGTAGGTCGCCCTCCTACCAGGGTACCAGGTGGTCTGACGACCTGAAGAAGAGACCGGAGTACTGCTGGATTCAGAAGGCTCAGGACCGGGAGGAGTGGCTGCGATTAGATAATAATGATGATGATGTTTAAACATTTTTTATTTTGAAATTTAGCTTGAAATTACTCAAGTTTCTGAGTGTTGTCGTGAAATTCAAGCGCCAACTTGAATACGAGTGTCCCAATGTTGTCAGCTATAACCGAACCTTTGTTATCGGTATGTCTTGTTTACGTTCGTTTCTCAATGTCGAAGGTCAGTGGCTATTTTACACGAGAATTGCATGATGATTGCCATCTTAGGTACCGTTTCAAAGTGAATGACCAGTTCTCGCAAGTCTATATTGAATATAGTTCTAAGTAGAAATTGTTGTAGGTACGTACTCATATAGATAACATATTTTTGTTGTTATTGCGGTTGTCTAGTAACGATATCGATTCTAAAAATCATTTCGGTTTAAACGCCCCGAACAGTGTCCACGGGTTGTTACGATTAAACCCAGTTTAAAATTTATTGCCTACATGTGAAATAAGTTTCTCTAAAATGTTTAAAATCAGTTGATAAATTTGACGTTGGGTGTGTGATTCTTGGTGTGATTTTTTAAATATTTTTCATTTATGTGAGTTAAATTATTAAATATGGCATCGATTTTACCAGTGGGACTGCAAAATGGAGTGAGTTATGAATATTTTAGTTACTGTGTACCAATATCTGCGGAATGTGAATTATATAACTATGTAGGTATATACGTGGTCGGTCGATAATTATCCGGTCACTGGGAAAATGTAGTCTTTCTGCAGTAATCTGAAGTTATCTTAATGTTTAAACATGTTTTGTTTAAAAAATGCATTTTGATCTGTGCGTTTGAAAAATACGATTTACTTGGCAGTCAAGCGAAGAATATTTCATAATTAGCGATTTTTGTTCCGGGTGCTTTTCCAATTGTTTATGTCCTAATATGGATTACATTTTAAAATTTAAGTAGTATAGCAGTTTCTGTCATACTGCTAATTTCAAGTCAGAAAAAGCTAATAATACTTGTGTCTGACCCGGGGATCGAACCCACTACATGATGCTCAGCTATCACTCTTCAAACCACTAGACCAACGAGGCAGTCAGTTTGTAACTGTGACTAAAATAATGATAGATACTACACCGTCAGCTGACGAAAAACCAATTTAATAATATTTTAAGACACGTTCATTTACAAAACGTAAATATACATACGTATACATATTACAAAATTATTTTATATTATATAATTAGTTCCACAACTTTATAATTAGGCAACACCACACAAGCAAATATATAATATACGGCCACTGAGGACAAATGTTCTTGAATGTTTTATGAAGGTGTAGATTGTGGTTTATATAAATATCGGGTATCAAAACATTGTTTACAACGAGTATGAGATTGAAATCAGTTTATCTACAATTAAGTTTCCTTCTCCATAATTTATGGGTTGGCTAGTAATTTGGACATCTATATCATTGTTTTTATATTATCACATGCATACCGTGAAGAAAATTCAACTAGGACTGAAGTTAAGTCCAGGATAAGCAAAATGTCTGCAAGTGCATTATACCGAGCTATTTCACAGCGATAGATATATAAGTACCCATCTAAGCTTCCACAGAACAGTTTATTAATTCTTAATTACCACACAACACTTACTCATATTATTATCAATTAGGTCATACTTATATAATGTATGTACATGCAAACAATAAAAGTCACGTCGAGTTCATTTAATAATTATTTCCTTACAAGCGAGCGGCAAACGTAACTGTGTGTATTTGATTCTTTTAGATTTTTACTCACCTTGTAAAAAGGAAACGCTAAATGAATGAGTGTTTTTTTAGCATTTCAGATAGGTATCTTTGATTTTTTCAACGTGAATTATAAAGTGTTAACTCAGTACATGATTGCGCGTGATCTTGTTCAGAACGTTTAGAGATTTGGTGATTTGAGCGGTTATTGTGATCGATATGGCAAGGAGGCAAGGTGATGGAAGTGTTTCTGACGCATCCGAAGTGAAGGAGATTAATATTGACGAGCTGATATCTAAGAATGGGGAGGACGCACCAACCGAGGTATAAGGCGGTGAAGTTAATGTTCCACGAATTTTATGTGGTTATTTTAAAGTGATATTGTGTCAGTTATTTTGAAAACAAAGGAATGATTCCATGTCATTATCCGGTTGTAAATAAACAAAAGGGTAATATTTTATAATTTTCCTGAATTATTATATAAATAGTACCTACCTTTAATTTTGTTTCGTTCAATATTGTAATGGAATTATTTTTTGTAGAGTCACTTTCTATATAAACTATTTCGACTATGAATCTATAGATTTGAATGAAAGTAAAATTTTAACTGGCGATATAAAAAGGTTGTAGGTAAACTTCATCATAATATAACGCAATTCTAATTTAAAAGTAACTTGTCTTACAAAGTCTTACCGTAACGATTAAAAAATATGGTTATGGAGTATATTTACGTGTTAATTTAATAATCTTTTAGGTACGTCGCCACTCACTCGTAGTGATAAATGTTTAGTATCAACCAGAGATGTATATTTGTGAGCTAATCTATGTCAATAAAATTATAGAGGTCATTTATACGCGCATCACTCATTACTACGTCTACTGCATACTACTAAACTACTCTATAGATTTCGATCCTGTTTTTGAGTTGATTTTTTAAGTTGCGCAAAGTAGATTTTTGACTTCAATATTTTGTCACGTTTTCTCCTCTTTACGCACACTAAGTCGCGGGTATGGACAAGTAATAAATATGTATATCCTAAAAAATAATCTTAACATTTCGAACTAATCTAAACATTCGCTTTCACATCTTCAGCATTGACAGATTAAATACTATCCAATTTTATAATAATAGTCCAGCAGTTTTTGAATTGCACCAGATTTATTGTGACTGGCGGGTAGTCTGTCAAACAAAAATGTATTATTACTATTACTTTTTATTGATAATGCAATATAATTACTGTGGAATGAACTTGATAATGGAATATAAGTATTGATAACGGAATTCCATCCATTTCTTCAATATAAGCTATCAACTATTTATTCTCTCTCCCTTTTCAGGTGAAAGGTTTGGACGCCAACCGGTATGCCACCAAGAAGACAGTCGCTCAGGGGATGCTGGATATTGCCCTCTTGACCTCTAACGCCTCCCAACTGAAATACGTGCTTCAAGTGGGACCTAAACACGAATTCTATACTCTACTCGTCACACTCATTTCTATTTCCATGGTGTTGCAGGTAAGCTATTAAAAAGCTGTAATTTTTTATTACTAAAGAAATTATTATTGCGTACTAGCGACCCGCCCCGGCTTCACACGTTAACTTTGATTGTAGTATCGATATTTTGAAGATATACAATTCTGTAATATATTAATTTGATCTACCTAGTGAGGTTTAGCCAGCGTTTGCGACTAAAGCACACAAAAATATGTTTTTTACAACATTACATTACAAATCGTTGAATTGTTCGGCTTTTCCGTACTATAATATGTATGTATTGTACATTCAATACCTTTGTCATGAATCACTCTACCTTTAGCTGAAAAATGCATTAAAATTTGTTCAATATTTTAAATTTAAAAGATTTAAGCGAACACGCTACGGAAGCGACTTCATTTTATCCTATGTAAAGAAAAGGAAAGAAGATTACGAAACTATTTATTTACAAATATAATATACATTTCTTTTTTACCGCCAACTAATAAAAAACTAATGAAAGCGCAGAAAAAATTAAAATATGCACAACACCGTTCCATTCCATGCCTAGATTAAGCAAGCATAGATAATTTAGATTTCTCTCGGCATGAGATGGCCATTTTAGCACATACCTAAACATCCATTGGGCGCGATGGGAGCCAAAGGCTAGTCGTAATAAAACAAAAGTAACTTTGCAGTTAACATCACTTTATCAATTCTCACCAATCGAGCTTCGAATGACTTATAAGGAAACATATGTATTTAAATTTGCTAAAGCTTAACTAGATATACATCTTACACATCCTATATGCATGTATTGTGTATATGTGTGTAAGTAACACGTAAACTTGGGTAAGCCTGCTGTAATTTAAAGCGCAAAGTTAATAGGTGGCGATGGGTATGGTTTTGCTGACACTGAACTTGCTCCGCGACTGTCGGTTCCACCTCCCGCGCCACCGGACTTCGGCTCTCAACATCAACTACTTGACGACAGCTACAGCGTTTCTCGTCACCGCGTTGAACGTTTTAGTATCTGCCTTCGATTCGTCGCTAGCCAGATATCAAGAAATAGAAGCATTTTGATGTATTGTCCTCAAAATTCTTTTTTAAAATTAATTTGCATAAGTTTCGAATAAGAGTGGAATAAGGAAAATATCGTTGTTGAAATAAGCTACTAAGAAGTAGGTATTAACTTTGATATGAGCAAGTTTCTTTTTTTAACAGAAACAAGAATTATAAATGCATCTTAAAATCACGATGAGTAACGACCCCGGTGCATTCAATGTTATCAAAAGTAACGTAAAAAAAACGTAACATCACGCCTGTAATCCCCGAAGAGGTAGACAGAGGAGTGTGGAACACTCCCACGTTTCACCAGTTACGTTTACGTAAAGTAAAGATAAGTAACGTAATGATAACATATTTATAATGTGCATGATATCTTTTAATTTCATCATGGGTATGCAGTTGTATTTATCAAGCCTTTTCCTAACAAGAATAACTAGTATGGTTATTGACACTGTAAACAGATGTTTATAAAATCCCTAAAGTTAATACTTTTTGGAATTACCGGTACGTTCATGCAATTTGTTGACATTCATTCTGCAGAAGTTTGCTATGTAAATCCGCGAACTCTACGTATAAAGCCGTCCTTTATTGATACTTCGGAAATGAAGTACTCTGGATCTAAAAATTTGATTGGTTGAAAAGGTCGCTCGTTGTCTTTTCCTGCTCAAATTAAAATCGAACATGACTCTGAGTTCGTCGTTACCAAGTGATAATATTTAAGAAAATACACATGAGAAAAAATGGGTTTGAAAACTTATAAAATAATATAGGTAGGTACCTATACGTAAAGAGTGTTTAATTTATGGATTGTAAAATTCCATACATTACCGTTAATATTCAAGTATCAGTTTAAACATCGACAAAACGAAAATTGGCAACACTTACTTAAATTATCAGTAAAAGTCATGTCATTGTAAAGATAATAAGGGTCTATTGTTTTAGCTTTTGGTCGGATTACTCTTCGTCATAATCGGCGGACTGGATCTCAATGACCACAACGACCAGCCATCTGCCCTCGTACTCAATGATGTCATTGTTATATTTATATTTGTTATTTCTATTGCAAATATTGTTATATCCGCTTTTGGGATAGAGTATTCTAACAGTCCTCTAATTCTGGAGCGGCTAAAGTTCATCAATAATGAATATTTGAGAAAGGGCAACATAACAGTGTCTTAATAGATAAATGTCTATTGTTCTGTTCTAGTCAGTCTATAATATACCTATACTAATATGTATATGATAATATATATAATTATTGTATCGAACTAAAGATTGTTACCAACTGAATATATAGAAATAAAATACATTTACTTACTTTAGTTAATTATTAAACATTTTGTGACACTTTATTGTAAATTTATTCCCATTAAAATCTTTTTCTATTAACACAGGCGGGCGCGGGAATTCTGGCTATAATAATTTCCTCTATGGATCCGGACAATAGCCAGAGACAAAGGAAGGTAGCTGACTGGCTCTATCACATTTCGGTTGGTCTCATGACTGGAGCGGTATTCTGTGATGTTATTAAAATGACATTCGGTCTCGACCCCGCGGTTTCAGAGCAAGATTTGAATGGGAATAGCAATTAGAATTTCCTTGGTTTCTCTTAAAAATTTAAAAAAAAATATAAAAGCATAAAAATAAACAATAATATTTTTAGCAATTTTGCAGTTGCAATTTTGAAATCAACATTCACGGGACCTAAAATCGGAAAACTCATGTTCTGTAATATTAATAATGGTTTAATATGAAACATGAATTATGTTTGCTTTGTTTGTAAGTAATTAGATGTCCTACTTACATTTAAAACGTTAGCGATGGAAACAAAAATACAATCGTGAGAAAACCATTGTTCCTGCAGAGTTAATAGAACTAAAAGTTATTTAAAAGTATCCGTCTTTAACTGAGTTTAATTTTTATGGATAACCTAAAAATATGATTAGATTAATGACTAATAATGTTTATGTAAATAATATACTGTCACTTCAATTTGACAATGGCTCCATTGTCTTAAATTTACGCTTTGAAAAACATATAGTAAATGTGTTAATGATACCTATATCTTGAAATATGTTTGTGTGGTTATTGTATTTTGTACTATGGTGATAATTAATTTATTTTTTATTGTTAAAGTAAAGGTAGGTTACAAGAGATGGATTTAATTGCATTCTTTACTAATCAAACCAGTGAGAAAACGTGTTAGGCCCAAGAAAGTGTTGAACTTTATAAGCGAATTGTGAAGAAAACTACCATTTAATCAATTATGTGGCAAACAAAAATCTTTTCTTATTTATATATTACAGGAATTGGTTGGTTTAGAGTGAAATGTTCTAGTTGTATGAGCATTTTTAATAAAAAAATAAATCGAAACATATTGTAGATGTCTAAAATTGCACATATACCCCATTAGCAAAACTCATCTTAAAGATAGGACTATGTTGAGGCAATAATAGGCAAATGCTTTTAAAAATTTTACACATCACAAATACCTATACACGAAAACAGGAAACCGTTATTATTCAAATTTGTGTTTTTCTTACTTTTTTCTTGCGTTGCTTCTGTTTACGTTTATTTTTTTTTATCTAATATGTTTTTTCACATTTTTTTTATATTTTTGTTTATTTTTTTATTTTATTTCTCCTAGGTGATATCAACCGTGGTGGCCATTATACTAAGTATAATTCTGGACATCAACAACGCCCAACACCAGCGAGGTGCTGAGGTATTAAACAACACGACCCTCGTGTTTAAAAGCCTAAGCATTCCCATAAACATACTCATAACAGTTTTCACGGTGCAAAATATTGATAATATACCTATTTGATTGTAAGATCTTTTTTCCCCACTGAGTTGAGTTCACGCAGCTACACTTTTAAACTAATATTGATTTTATTGGTGCTTACTTTCTATATGAAGATAGTATAGAGCGAAAAGTTCTAAATGATAAATAATGAGTTTAAAATTATAAATTTATTCAACTCGAAATGTGATTGTATTGCGTAGCTTAGGTTCTCGTACTCATAAGCAATTATTATATTACATGTAACAATAATAAATACGCAAATGCATTACAATGAATGACTAAATTAAGTATGTAGTAAATATTTTGTAGTAGGTAATAATCGAATAAATATTGTTATAATTAAAATTAATATAACATGAACAAGACTTTCATTTAACATAATAACTCATAAGTTCCTAGTAGTCCTGTACCAGTATGAGATCTTAAAAGGTGCTATTGTGCTATTATAATACATATAAGTATATGCCGCGTTTCTATGAATGTCAGCTTACTGCACACAGACCCTTCTCGTTCTATATAAATGCGCATTATACGCTTTTGTCGCAAAACGCACAAAAACCTAAGAATCCTCTCTCAGCGCAGTACGTTTTATTTACTTACGTTTTTTGACCACACAGTACGAACGCCTTGTAAATTATGAAAGGCCCACCCAAATTAGGCATCGTCTACTAATTCTTCGAATGTGGTGAGTATATGTTCTATGAACTTCTATGTTCTATTCTCTGTGAACCTTGACAGGGTATGTTATAGAAGGCAGAAAAAGTGCTTTTATTCACCAACCCTACAGATTTATTGCGGTAAGCATGTAAACGATCCGCGCGAGGAAGTGGCAACGCTACATCCATCTCGACCGTGAGGGAATATATTTTAGCTTCGACTAATTGTGTTTTGGTTCAAATGACGCCATGCTCGAGGCCAGCAACCTGTTGAAAGCCTGTTGCCTAATTGCGGTCATGAATGCTGACGTAGTGACAGGCTAATGGTACTAGCAGTCGCTATTCCTGCAGTCCTATCGCAAATTGAACACTGAATAATAATCTTATTAACCCTTCACACCGACTGGACGAGCTTTCACTAAAACTTTACGTACAACAGCGGCCACCTGACTGACCTGCTCGTTTGATGTTATTTTCACTTAACAAAAATTTTGGCTAGCGGTCATGACTTGTCAAAGTCAATGACGGTAGATAGTGTCATGCACATGACACTTAGATGGGGAAACCACAAGTGTACCCAAAATTAAATTGAATATAGGTAACACTCGGGTCAAACCGCCGCCTCACTGTGACGGCCGGTTTCATTGGTGTCCTGTCACACTGCGATAAGCGACTACTACTGACCACGCGAATGACCTGTGCTAATTGAATGTCAAATTACACTGACGTTTAACTTGAATCTTGTCTATATTTATATTGAGGCTAAAGGGCAAGAAGTCCCCGAGAGCAGCGTGTTTCAATGCACAATACAAAAAAAACCTCCACAATAATTCGGTTTATAAAGACAATATTATAAATCAAATAAGAGTCTCGTTAGTATACAATATATTTACAAATGTAACACAAGGTATTTAATATTGGTAACCTTCAATTAGTAAGTCATCAGTGTAATATTAAAATAAACATTAATAGCTAATTACTGGTCATACAATATTATCAAAAACTTGCTCCTAAATGAGTACTCAAAATATAACATCATATCATACTTGGCTTTTCCTAACGAAATATGCATAGGAGTGCAGTACTGCAATGTTTGAGATTATCACACCCCAAATCCCAGAAGAGGTATGCAGACGGGCATAGTACACTCCTAAATTTCACCAGCAATATTTAGGTTCCACCATGCATTGAGTCCATCACCAAATACCAGGCACAAATCCAGACTCTACCCCACTACTAGAAATATCAATGAGAAAATCTAAATTAGAAAAATGCTATACTACCCAATTTGGGAATCGAACCCAGGATTCCTCAATCTGTACTTGTGCTTGTAAACACTCGACCAATTGAGCCGCCATGTTTTACTGCATGTAAAAGGGAGTGAGTCTATTACCACACAGATTATCTATTAGCACATATTTACACTCTGTGATACTACAGGGTACTTCAAGTCACGAAATCTCAATCATGCTGTGACCAATCCAGGGATTGGAACCAGGCACTCTAGATCAGCAATGATACTTGCAATGACTAGACCATGGAGTCATTGTCGTGTTTGCAAATGTGACTGCCGTTTGGGAAGTTCTGTATTCGAATCCTAGGCAGCACATAGTGAATTTTTCTGAGATTTTCTAATTGTGATATATGCCTGGTGTACGGCAATAGACTTACCACCTATTCCATAGTAGGATGTAAACGTAACTGGTGAAACGTGGGAGTGTACTACACTCCAATGCCTAACCTTTTCGGAGATTACAGGCGTGTATAATTGTTATTCATTTGAAATCTTTAAAGTAGTGTTCAATTAAATTTGTTTAAATTACCATTATATACAGAATGATGAATATAGAAGACGCATGCCAGGCCTATGTTTTGTCAAATTTGTTGAGCATATATTTTGTATCTAAACAAGTGTTTTTTCATGAAATGTCTCACTCATAATATTATTATTATATAAAGTATTATTTATTACAACTTCTAATTACATGATCAAGTTGTATTTTTTATTATTCAGGTTTGCTAGTACTTTGCGTAATATATGTATCTATATTACCACAATTACAATATTTATCAAACGATATACAACAATAACTAGAAATTTATATGTGACAGTTTGCAGTTTGACAGTGTAACAGCTGACGGGATTGAAATGTTCATCGAGCAAGTTTTTGGAGTTGTTCTTTTTGGCCAAATATTTTTTATCTTTTTATTTTTTTTATTTTATTGGTTCACAAAACTGGACTTAACACTAACGAATAACTAATTATAAACATGTCTAAACAAACAGTAATTATGTGTAAAGTCCTTCTAGAAGTGAACACTTCATTATTTATTTATTTATCCTTTATTGTTGGTAACAAAGGGCGGACTAAGGTGGCATTTTTTATTAGTCAACCCAGGTGATGGTAATAAAAAGCTGGGGTAGATATCTAGTCCTTTAGTTTCCAAGAAAACGATATGTTATTGATACATATAGCAATATGAAATATGTATAAAAGTACATGAATAAATTTTGATATATCATTATATATACATACACATTCATACATATACGTACATACTTAAATAGATATATATCCAGTTCCACACACTTGAACATAATAATACTTAATTATACTTATTATAGTTAGATAAATAATAAATATTATACTTTTCATACATTCTACTAATGTAAATTACTAATATATATGATTACTCTTTATATAATTACTGGCAGCACTAAACTATTAAGGAATCGATTTTATTCACTTGAACTTGAAAGCAACTAGTATTTAGTTACTACTAGCTAGTAGCTCGAAAATTCTATCGAGTTGATGCATATTTATAGTTTAGAATAAAGTAAACTTCCAATAATACGACTTACACTTCTCACGCTAAGTATCTATCTATAATTTAGATGACCCGAATCAACTTACCATGTTTCTGTCATTTGACTCGTTGATAAAAAGTGATAGTCGAGGTTACCGCAATAATTAACAATTCCATTAGCCCCGCAGTCCGCAGTAGCGGTTAGCATAAAGTAACTTTTGTTCCGTTAGTTTAGTTTGCTGTAATCAGTGAAACGGTGTAGACGTGGTCATGGCGAGTGGAAGAATTGTTGTGTACGGCGGCCGCGGCGCTTTGGGAGCAGCGTGCGTTAAGCATTTTAAAACTAACAACTTCTGGGTGGCGAGCGTTGATTTGAATCCTAACGAGAGCGCCGACATCAATATTACTGTTCCTAAAGACGCATCCTGGGTGCAACAAGAGGAACATGTCGTGAACGAACTTGGAGCTGCGCTGCAAGGTCAGAAAGTGAATGCTGTAATCTGCGTGGCGGGCGGCTGGGCCGGTAGAAACGCGGCCAAGGATCTCAGCAAGCAAGCCGATTTAATGTGGCGGCAGTCAGTATGGAGTTCTACTATTGCAGCGACAGTTGCTTCTAAATACCTTAGCCCTGGCGGTCTTCTCGCCCTCACAGGAGCAAAAGCAGCCTTAGAAGGAACACCGGGCATGATAGGGTATGGTTTGGCAAAAGCAGCTGTTCACCAATTGACAAAGTCGCTTGGTGCCAAGGATTCAGGTCTTCCAGAAAATTCCTTAGCTGTGGCTATCATGCCTGTCACATTGGACACCGAAATGAATAGGAAATGGATGCCAAAAGCTGACTTCAATTCTTGGACACCATTAACCTATGTAGCAGAGCTATTTGATAAATGGATGAAGGGTCAGGAGAGACCAGCTAGTGGCAGCTTAGTTGCACTTGTCACTAAAAACAGTGTCACTGAATTGATTGTTCAATAAATCTTGCCAAATATGAATTATTATCATTACATAGCATGCCTCCAGCATGCACTATTGCTTCGAATACACAAATAAATGTAAGACTAAATGTATGTAGTATGAATGTTATGTTACTCAATGTTATGGCAACTTAATGTTGTAAGATTACAATGGATAATGTTATTAGTAATATGCTTTTAATTTGTTGAAACAAGTTATTAAGGAGTTGAAATAATCTCATGTTAATAAGTGTCTATTTATACAAATATATATTGAATGTGGATGTGAAATCTGAATTTATTGATGTGATATTTAATCATTAAATGTTTTTCAAGAGCTATTGTCTTTTATTGAGCCCAATCAGTGAATTATTTTGTCACTATATGTATGTACTTTGATAACCTGATCATTTATTTAACCTTTATATATTTTATCTAATAGCTATAAGTTGACATCTATAAACATTAAACATATGTTAAGAACCTATTACAATACTAGTGATCAGTAAAATGACTATGTTTTACATAAAATGAATGAGATAATTGTTAAGTTCTTTATTATACAGTAAAACAGTGGTAAAGTCCCAGCTTCTTAAAAATTTGTGATTCATTGGATTTCCTTGTCATCTATATTGCTATTTACATTTTTTCCTGCATCATAATTATAAATACATTGCTGCATATTTTAAGTAGTGGTTGGGTCTAAAAAATATTTAATTTCATACATGTTCACCATTCTGTGTTTAGATATGGTTTTTTTAGTAGGTATGTATCTTCGTAGTTTATACCTATTTTAGTAGGTATATATTCCTTTATTTATTTATTAATTCTTAGACTATCGCAGTACTGAATGAATAGTGAAATTAAAATTATTAAATTGAAAGTAGGTACACATGAAACAAATAAGAATGGGCGGGAACTCACTCCTTTAGTGTGTCTAAGGCGCAAGAGACTAAACATCGTTTTTCGTATATTGAAGTAAATATGTCAAGAAAAATCCTACAACGTTGATCTGTCTCAGGTTTTTTAAAATGATTTTTTTGTCACCGCTGCCTGATTGTTTTTGTCAAATGTTTCTTATTATTCTTCTGCTACACAGTTATCTTAAAATACATAACAACAACTGATTGGTTGAATGTATGTTTCGCAATAAAGATAATTATACATTTATAACTACGTCAACGAAATATAGATCATGTTCAAGGTATATTTTGATGCAAAATAATACCCTCACAATATCGCAATAGTATATTTTCTCGTCTCGGTTACCTTCAATTGATTTGCGAACGCTTTACTTCAATTACGAGTTTTGCTAATGATTTTTAATGATCACGTTATAATGGTATACTAACTGTTAGGTATACTCATTTTAAAAAAAATGACAAGATTATATTTCAAATGAAAAATTGCATTATCAAGCTAAAATAGCTGGAGCTAATAATAAATAAAGAATTTTGATTAATGTACGTAATGATGGTCGCCCTAACAGTGAGATTCAAAATAAAACACAAAATAAATTTCAACATTTATTGTACGACGAAATAAAGGTGCCGCTTTTTAGATGTCACGAGTTTTTTTACTATTGTTGTTAGACGGAAAGTGAAGGTACATAGTTGCATTGTATCCGAACGGACCACTTTCGCTTTCCTGGCTATCGAAAGTAGTCTTACGATATATTCGGTAATAAGTAACTTGATAAGCATAAATTACGTTATTGAATATACTTGAAAGATAATATTTTTCGTTTACTAATTATTTCATAATACCTTGTTATCGTATACATGTTTCATATACTGGTGTATGGATATAGCCACTTTACCATGCGTGTCTTTACAAATAAGCAAAGCGTTATGTATTTCCATCATATTCAATAGGGTATTATATTGGATTGCAACTCATTTCGTGTCTAGAGAGAGGTTTTAATTATCCATACGATTAATTACTTTAACCGTATATATTTATAACAACATCTATTTATTTCGAAAAAAAAAATTATATGCTTTTTAAAATATCTGGTCGAAAAATGAGTCTATAGTAGCTTATTTGAACAATTGCTATGGTTTATAATTAGGCGCTATTGGCAAAAATATAATAATGTAAGCTCCATTAGAAAGAACAACATGTAAATGTAAAAGAATTAACACCCAAATTCAAACATAACGTTAATTTTTTTATTTTTAAGTCTCAGTACCGTCGTTTAAATGTCGTATTATAGAACTTATAGAGCCTGTGTTCTACGCCTGATACTTCTTTTTTTTCCATGAAAACATTGTTACTTGCGCTCAAGAGGTGGTAGTTTATGTACCTATTGTGTTTAAAAAATGTATTGAAACCAGCCAACCATAGTTTGATGAACAAAACAAAATAGTATTACAAAATCAACTATAGTCGTCCATTCAATTGCTTAATGAAGTGTCATTACTACATTAGATGGTCTTATTAAAATCCTAGTTGTTATATATAGAGTAGGGGAGCCAGCCTAAAATGTGTCCATCGGAAAAATAGAGAAAGCATAAGATGCTACCTATCTATATTTATTTTGCGCATGTGTAATTAGACAGAAAAGTATGGGTCACCTCTTTTACTATTTGTTGGACACTCGCACGCAGTCACAGGCCTGCCTATGGGCCTGTATTTTAATCACCGAGTTACTGCATGTAAAATAACTCTATGATTAAAATAAATAAATAGATTAAAAAAGATTAAAACTGCTTTATTTTTATTACAAGCCAGTATTTAACCTTATATAAACATCTTAATTCTAAATATAAAAAGAAGTCGATCATTTTTAATGTCAACTGTCAAATATTCTATGAACTTGTTTGTACCTAAACATATAATTAATGCTATAAATAAATTAACGCTTAAAATATAATGCAACTGAACGTAACATCACGCCTGTAATCCCCGAAGAGGTAGGCAGAGGAGTGTAGAACACTCCCACGTTTCACCAGTTAC
>DWDU01000400.1:0-19535 GCA_018245575.1 Jemadia suekentonmiller | reverse complement strand
AATTTTTGTAGTGCCCGACCCGGGAATCGAACCCAGGACCTCCCCATCGGCAGTCGCACTTGCAACCAACACCACCAACGAGGCAGTCGACGAAATAGAATTTTTATTAGAAATATCTAACATTGAATGTGCAGTCCCATATACAAGAGACACTATTCATACTATTGCAAGTGCATATTTCGCGATCACGATATGTGTATACATTTGCATTAGTACATTAATATATCCATGTTTTCTTCAAGACATATCTTTTCCGTATTGCCCATAGAAGAAAATATCAATTAATATTATATTTCGCATCCATTGTACCGTATAAAATATCGTATTACTAATAGACGTACTTAAAAACATATATACCGTCAGAGGTGAGGTTATCTCGTCACAGGGAACACGCGTATTTACTTAAGCGCAATGTGATTTTCTATACGACCGTTAGTATAAATCGACGTATGAAAGTAACAACAGGTATATACAAGTACATAATATTTGTAACCTAGTTATAAGTGAACAATAAAGATTAAATAAATAAATAAAAAAAATATTAAGCTCTGCCTCGTTGGTCGTATTGGTTGCATGTGCGACTGTCGATCGGGAGGTCCTGGTTTCAATTCCCGGGTCTACTAAATTCTCCTAATTTAGATTTTCTAGTAGTAGCACGGAGTCTGGACATGTGCACGGTGTGTGGCAATAGGCTCACCACCTGTTGCATAGCGGAACGTAAACGTAACTGATGAAACGTCATAGTGTCCTACGTCCTTCTACCTCTTTGGCGATTACAGGCGTGTATATACGCAATATTAAGCTGCATGTGTTCATACGTGTAATTAATCTGCCCTGTGTTGACACGGCGTGGGTTCTGGCTATTTTATATTTATAGCGTGAGATCAGAACAAGAGCTTCGGTATCTTCTACCTGTAGTCAGAGGCGACTAAAAAGACGCTTCCGGGGTTGTGGGCGGCTCGAACCGTTGAGTCAGCGATCCCGGGAAGGACGTTATGTGTACCCACATACCATGGTAAGGAAAGGAAGGCGTGGGATGAGACATTGTCTCTCCCTGGGAAGTGACCCGTAGGAGCGTCACGCTAAAAGGGCGCAGGTGTGTTCCATTGGAGTTCCCGGAGTCCTACTGTTAACACAAGAGAGGGCCATCAAAAGATTCAACATCTGGATAAATAAACAATAATGGCATCTGTCTTCCCTGGGTTACTAACAGTTTATCGAACTTAGTCACGCTGATAATTTCTACGAGTGTAAAAAATTGCCCAATAGGAACTTTTTCTATTTAATATATTAAAACCTACATTAATACAGCGTAAATCTGACTGTAGCTGTGTGCTCCAACAACTGCAGTTAAGCATAATACAATTTAAAATTTAAAGATTCAACAAGTGTACAAAACAAATATCGATACCACTCCAAGATAAATTAATTAAGCTTTAGTGGTTTGAATATGTAACTTCCAGCGAAACGGTTAAAGAAAGTGACAAATTATGAGTCGATTGTTTTTAGTATAAAAGCGTTAAACCAATAATTATAACAAACTATATTGGTGCATAAATATGAGAGTGAAGCAAGGAGCGATAACTTAACAAAGTTCGGGGACTGCGCAACTATTCGCCACAACCTTTATCGGGAAATTAACTCTGCGGCTAAGTTTGCCGTTGAGCAATTCACGACTATCTTACGTTAGAGCCTCCGTAGATTATATTTATATATATATATAGATATAGATATATACATATGCACCACCTATATAGCACCTATATACAGTTATATTACAAAGTTTCTAAGTTTATTTTTAAAGTACATAGTCATTATTATTTATAATATACCTACAACTAATTGTCCTATAGATGTTCTAAATTATAAGGTATCTAATACATTTACATTATAAGGTATCTAATACATTTACACAAGAATGTCAATACCTAGTCTAAGTCTAACTTCCTGCTTGTTGTAAATACTCGTAAATATGAAACTAGAGGAAGAAGCAGTAGCTTCTCGAAGTTCTGAGAATGTGTAATTTACCGAAACCTTTGTCGGCGAATTAACTTTTCGAGTAAGTTTGCAATTCAACATTCTAATTTATGTTATCTAGTGGAAGACACCTCGTGTTATACAACCCGAAATGATTGTGATAGTATTGTAGGAGATAAAAATTTAGTAGGTACATACTTTTAAGAAGGAGGTTTCAGTGCTAGAGACGCTGTTACAATATATGTATTACAATATGTCATTCTTCTTATAAATTATTATTATAAGTTTTTTCATTATTGTGTATAGAAGTCTAATAGTGTTTTTGGTCATCACTTACGATCGGATTTCCTAAAAATATAATATAAAACCAAGCGGTTGACCCCATAGGCTATTCTTGGACCTTCTCGCTACGTTCTTGTTTCATATATGAGATGTAAAATTTATGAGTCATTTAAATAAACACCTTAGTAAAAAATATTGAATTACGATGTTAGAATTTTTCAAAGTAATGAGTCGATTTTGAAATAATTGTGTTTTAATATGTAGCGGTTTAAAGGCAGAAAAAAAGGTCATTTGCATAAAACCTATCCGATAGATAAGTTTTAAAAAAAGCGTATCAACGCCATTTTTCATACTTGAGAAGTTTTTAATGGATCGTTTGAACCGTTCAAAAGTTATAACAGAAAAAAAAGATTCTATTTTTGAAATTTTTCTCGATCTACCAAGCCGAATTAGCAATTTTAACTAGACATTCCAAATAAGAAAAATCCATTATTAGTAGCCGATTTGAACCCAGGACCACGATTGCCAGTTGCGCTTGTAATAATTCGCCCAACAAGGCAGTGTACATAAATTTGAACATTAAAAATAGTTGTATTGTAGGAACTATAATCTTGAATTATGGCATTGTTTGCATATAAACAAGCGCAACTTGATAATTGTTTCGTCATTTTGCAAAGATAAGATACTCATGTGAAAGTATTGTAAAGTCCGATGCGAGTTGCTTGCCGCAATGTAGAAAATCGTACTGGAACATTTGAGTCCTATTATATATGATTATGTACCGTAATACATTACGAATAACGACTATTATTCAATGCATCTGTAGAACGGCTTAACCTCAAACGGGTTCAAACCGACACGTCTTTTAGTAAGAAAAATAGTTTTCATTCGCAGCGAATTTTCTCCGGCTGGCAACAAACCGAATTGCTTGCAATTGCGAAAAGTGGGGAAGATAAACGGAAATATGTGCACGCGTGGAAAGTTCGTGAAAAGCTGAAAGTGATGTTGTAGAAACTTCGAGAAAAAGTTGGAAGCGTTATTATAAGTAACTTTTCGATTGGCTGATATCTTTCAGTTTATACTATCTTAATCAAAATATGTATATTTATATACAGTATTAAATAGTACATGTAAATTTTCTTAAACGCTTAGTGAAATTGCGTATAAAACGTATCACGCCTGTAGTCCCCGAAGAGGTAGGCAGAGGAATGTAGAACGTTCCCACGTTTCACCAGTTACGTTTACGTCCCACTATGGAATAGGTGGTGAGCCCATTGCCAAGCATCGGACACATATCCAGACTTCGAGCCACTACTAGAAAATCTAAATTAGAAAATTTTAGAGGGTCCGACCCGAGAATCGAACCCAGGACTTCCCGATCGGCAGTCACACTTGCAAACAACACGACCAACGAGGCAGTATAACGAGGCAAATTGCGTATAATATGACATAAATAAATCTCTATCACAAAAGGTTACCGCCGCTTTTGAAAAACAATTAGTCCTTTATAGAATTATCTTTCACAAATTCCATTCCTCCTCTTATGAGATGTTATAATGTTCTACGAACATCATTTTACAGAAAGCTTTGATCTCACCATCTTTTAAATCTGTTTTTATCGAATTCCGGCGAGGGCGCAAATTTTATTTATCGGAAATAAAATCCCTCGATATTTAAATAATACAATGGATTAACATTTACTGTACGCCAACATCACTGCTGTATCATCCGCATCGAATTTTAAATAACGTTTTCCATTTACTGATTCTTTGAACACTTAAAATTCATTAAATAAGTTGCTTTCAAATTTTTTAATTAGTATTACAACACCACATCAGGTTCCTTACGAAGACCACACAATGCCAAATATCTCTTAACCTTACAATTGTGACAAGTTTCTTTTACATGCATCGCTTTATATATTATTACGTTACATTATACATACATGTTTATACTCGATATATGTTAGCTTGATTCATTTGTAAACGCTTCTCTACAACACCTAATAAATTAGTAGAGTTCTAATTTTCAAGCAATTTAATTACAACTTAACAAACTATCTCATTGCGTAATCAACATTATTGCGAAATACACACACCCATACAGACGCACGTAAACGTTAAGGGAAACTTTAATTAACACCTTTGTTACAACCATTTATCTGCGACTCGGAACTGCTGAAGATACGAGACTAAGTGACGCAAACCATTCCACGTACGAATTAATGTAACTAAGGCACGCCCAGCCGGTATAATACAGCCACTTCACGGTGAACCTCACTTTTCCCACTCTACAATGTATTATACGACATGCTTGTTATATACGTCACAAACGTAATGTACGTCGAAACGTACTTCATTGAATGGCTTTAATTTGGCTTAAATTGTTATGCTTGTAATATACGACATAAACGTGGTAGACGACAAAATGTTATATGTCATTAACCGTCTTCAAATATTCGTATTTTTTTGTATAAAAGCACTGAAGTTGTATGCAACTAAAGTTAGAGAATAGAGAGCCGATACAGAGAATGAACATGGACATCGACAGTAACTTTATTTCAAACTTTAAATAGCACAATGGTTACGGCTCGAGTAGGTATAACGTCAAATGAGTTGCGAATTTTTCTGACTAACTTCAAAATTCGTTGACTAACTAAAACGGCACTGGAGAATAATGGCAATTGACATACCAAATAAATCTTTACATACGAAATATGAAATAGACAAAAAGTGTTGTATCATATTCTATATAATATCCCAAGTTGTACCCATAGACTCACGATCCATAATAGTAAATAAAAAGATCGCGAATTAAATATACCTAAGTTATCATCATAATTTTAGCCCATTGATAACCTAGTGCTGGGATCCACCTATTCCCAATATTATTCACTACAGGATCGTTTCTTTGCACCTAAACGCAAACCAAATACTTGTGTTCCTCACGCGTACATTTATGCGAATTGGAAATCGAACCCACGACCGCCCGGCTCAGCAGTCAAGTTCATTAACCACTGCGGCAACGGGCCAGTCAACAGACACATAATTATGTATGTACTTGAAGTAATTCTGATGTGACAACAGTTTTCTTTGATATTTTTACACCCTAAATCAACAACCAAGTAAACACTCAAGTTAATACAACTAGACCACGTATTACACTGTATAATAGGCGCCCTTAGCGAAATAATAGCGATCGCTGCCGTGTCACGACGTGACGCAAACACGTCTTGAGCGTCACGGGGACAGGCCAGAAGAGCGTTGGGGTGAGTTTCCAGTTAAAGCGACTATTGAATTAAAGTTGAGCAATATTCAATTAAGCTCTAATTAGAACTCTAATACATTCCAATAACAAAACTAAAGTTAATTGTATTTGTATAAATGTATTCTTGATTATTTACTTTAGTTCAGTTTGAGTTAATTATAGGTTAAATTTTAATAGAAGATTAAAACGAACTTTTACATCAATTGACATAAAGAGGTCAATGAATTTACACATTGTCAAATTATACTTTCATTAACAACGATTTCGCAACGCTTGTACCAGATAACAAAAGGCACAGTAACGTGCAGTCTATATTTCTATATGGGTAACTGAAACAGATTTAGTGCACTTAAACGTACTATTCGGGACAAACATAGAGGAGAAATAGTTTTATATATAATCATCTAATTTTGTTAATAAATATTGTATAATCATCTACTCTACTCAGTCTCATTGTAAAGAAACGTAATTTGAAAATACAAAAGATAAATTTTTCAGGACAACGATAGACAGCAACACTGGAATTTTACGTTAAACTGTTAACAAAACTATTAACAATTCAATAGATTCAAAACAAAGCCTAGACAAAATTATATAATTACAATGAAATAAAGCGTTTTCTTGAATACACTGAAAGTGGCTTATTAAAAGTAAAACAGCTAATTAAAATTCAATTGTATTTGCAATAAACCTAGAAATTTACCGCTTTCATTTCACAAATGCAAGAAAAATGCCAAATGTTTACCTGCTACAATAATACAACTTTAAAGTATCAATTATCTTCTAACCATTAAAATGTTATCATTATAATAAAATGGGGACTATGGGTATGAGCCCGTAGGGGAAACCTAAGTAATAGGCTGACGGCGATGATCATGATAATAATCAAACTAATCCACGAATTAAAATTAAAACGCTCTCACTGACACCGCACCCGAACAACCCGAAAATGTTACAACGTACAATAAACTCAGTGACAGTTGTCACGTAGTTGGCGCGAATTAGAGGTTGTTTACAAGGTGGAATTTAATATAGAGGTTTCGATTACGCCGTGACATTCAGCGACACAGGCGAAATTCTTATATCCCGTAATATTTCTTTATATTCGTATGCTTATTATACCAAATAATATTTCGATACTGATATGCGTGTTTAAAGAGAGTAATAACTCATCATCATCAGTCCATTGCAGTCCACATAGGGCTTCCCTGGGGAGAATATGGCCATTATCACCACGCTGGTTGCGTGTTGGGGATTACAGAACGCAGCTTCTTCAGTAGTATATATTTATTTATTAAGTCTACCAACAATTGATACAACAAATACATGCAATTAATCTTTACATACTATACTTACAAACTAATTGCACAATCAGTTAAAGGTAAACACTGCATGCACATTTTAATATGTTACAATTACTGTTAGGGTTTTGTACTTTGTACTATTTAAGTATATATTTATATGTATATATGTAGTTTATCAGCCGTCTGGTTACCATACCCGAAGCTCTCTTGATGCTTACTTTGGGATCAGATGGCTGTGTGTGGAGATGTCCCAAAATATTATATTATTATTATCTCTTGCACCTGCACAGCGATGCAGTAGAGCTCGCAGAGGTGTCCATTAATCAGAGCAGCACATATATAAAATATGTGTGTGACTTTAGAGTAGGTATCAATCAATAGGTTTTTAATGTTTATACAAAATCCGGGAAAGTGCCTGTTTACTTATTGGAAAGAAATTCAACTATTTGCAATATGTTCTTCAACACCTACATAATAATGAAATATTTACATGTGAGTTTACCTGAGAAGAGGAGACAATATGTCGTTTGTCCGGGGACCAGTCGGAACAGAGCACTTTGGCCTGATGGCCCTTGAGCACGCGTCGTAGCTTAAGGTTGGGGATGTTGATAGCCTCCAGTCGCTCTGCCACACATGACACTGCAAATTTTGACCTTTTACTACATATCCGGGAAAGTTTTTGATAATACTGTTGATCATCAGTTTTTAATCCTAGAATTTAAACACTATTTCGTCCGAGATTGAAAGATTACTTCATCCCCCAACTATGTGGTTCTATTATTTATTAACTATATTATTAACTATATTATTAACTATATTATTAACTATATTATTAACTAAATTATTATCATGAACAGGATTAATTTTTAAAGCAAGTAACAACGTGAAGTTCTATTGGGTAGTCCAGAGAGCCCGAAAATATTATTGAATTATAGAAAATCATTATTGTATACAAAAAGTTTATAAACATGTCGCATATTAGAAGACGGAAGTCGCACCGAACTCCCCTCTTCAAATCCGGTTAATAATCACGAGGCGGAAAGCCCAATTAACTTCAACTGACTTGACAGAGTCATGATGTCAGCCTGGCTAACGAAGTTTGCCGCGAGAGGCGTTCAGGAATTCGGCAAGCGGAGCTCAACGGGACAACATTACGGAACTGTCGTACAGTTTCGCATAGTTGCCGTTAAGTTGTTATATATTCCAGAATTGTTTTATGATTCAATAAAGTGTGTTTAGCATGGACTTAGTATCATTAGCACAATACTCGGCATATGCCCACACCACATCGGACAGAAATTGCTGACCATTATGCTGACTCACTCTCCAACTACGTAACAATGTAACAAGGAAGGCAGAGGAGTGCAATAGGTACACTTCCACATTCCACCAGTTACGTTTACGTCCTACTATAGAATAGGTGGTGAGTCTATTGCTATACACTGGGCACATATCCAGACTCTGTGACAATATTAGACAATCAAAGTTAGAAAAATCCAATAGTGCTTGACTTGAGATTTGAATTCAAAACTTGTCATTCGGCAGTCACGCTTGCAACAGATGTGACCAACAAGGCAGTCTTATATAGAACTTATGAATTAAAATATTAACAAACCATACCTATATACATACAAATTTGACAAGTAATTTTTCACAATCATGAATCCTAAGGATTTTTTGTTTATTAAGAATTACTAGGATTGTTAAAAGCATGGAAATATTGCTTATGTGTTTCCAATACAAGAAAATATTATTGAGTCATAAGGTCAGTAATAAACTGAGATAGACTGATGATGTTGATCAATTTTTATATGAACACAAGTTAAAACAAGTACTGTTGCCAGGCAAATATTTAGGTACAGCTAGGTGTGAGGGAGCTCCTACTTATTGCTCTTAAAGGTAGCATTAGCAGTGCCAATTATATTGATTTGAAACTGGCAAGGAGAGATATTTCAAACCTTTTGAGAATGATAATATATAAGGCATTTATCATTTTCAGTGGAAGGTTGTCTTAACTATGAAACTACCAAACTGTCTGTGGCCATAACCAGAAACGGAGAAGTCCAAAGAACACCACATAAACACATGCACTGAGTGCCAAAAGTGCTCATAGAGCTGTTGTATTGCTTCTATGTTCAGCACTTTCTTCATACCACACCACTTTGCATGGATGCAAATCACACTGATCTAATGTTAAGTCCTTTAATGGTTACAAGATTAGATATTTTGTTAACCCAGCATTGAAATAAATTTTTTTTGGGAGAGTTTTATAATGGAAAATGGGAAGGATTACATTTTATTTAACTGTGGAATTTGAAGATATATGTAATGTATGTAAGGAATAGAACAGTACATATATGCGGTATTAGAAAAGTTATGTTGATGAAAACATAAATATAGTGAGATTTTTAGGTATTAAGTACATAATGATAACTTGTAATAAGTGTCTATGACTTGTTGAAACAGTGAGGTGAGAAGTCATTTGATGTGTCGCACTTACTGTCATTATTTATTAAGGATCATTAACTAGACATAGGATCCATTAAGGAACTAAACTAAACCAATTAGCAGTAAATAAACTATAAACAAAAGTAATGCAGCCATGGCTGCATCTAATGATTAACTATGAATACAGTTTCAGGTTACTAGTTACTTATATGTTGATTGTATTTAAAATAACATTTGTTTTTTGTTTTGTAAGTCTATTGAATATGTAAAAGGTAAACTTATATGTATGCAAAAAAAGGTGCGTCTAGTATGTGGTACGTGAGCGGACGAACTCACGAGTGACGTCGTTTAGTTTCTGACGCTCCTCCTCCAGCTTCTGTTTGAGCGCCTCCACCTCGCGAAGCAGCGACTCCAGCGTCTCCTCGGGGCTTGCCGCCACCGCCGTGTCAGCCGCCATCGCCCTCGCGCGTTCACTTTACTACTACCACATTATTATTCGGGCCTTTATTTGAGCATTTCAATGCGAACCGAGGGAGCCAATTGCTCCTCGATCTCACTACCTGTCTTATTAAATCATATTACACGCACGTTATTTGTGCACAGCTCAGTATTATTTCAAGCACTAGTTTACAAGTACAATCGATATCACCCATTCATTCATTCGCTTCGTTCAGCGTCGATCATCTGTCAAGTCAAATTTGACCTTTTTCTTTCTTGTTACGACAAGTTAATGTGAATACTGGCTTAATGCCCGCCGGTAATGACATTAATAGAGTTCATTTTATTTTAGCCATTACATTAATATACATATTCTTTTACATACATTATCAAATTGTTAAAAATGTACATTACACTATTTCATACTTGAAAACTTATATTATTCTTAATTTATAAAACTAATGAACGAAAAGGATAGTTACTTGTAGCACAGCCTATCTTATGCTTTTTTTATTACAATTTCTTAGGCATTAACTGCTCCTGTTAAAGAAATTAATAAAATAATATACTTTTTTGTTTAGGTTGTCAAATTGGAATTACATCGACAAAAGCTTCACATTCAACAGATGTTTGTTTATGGTATATTTTGGCAGCTGATGCATTTGGCAGTTATGCGATTCAAATCGCTTAGGTGTATCGAACGAAAATCGCAATATTTTATTAATAGTCCACTTCAAACTTATTAATAGTTAACATATTATTATAATGAATATACCACTTCATGTGGAAATAGTGCAAAAAAGGCAAAGCCGTGCCAACAAGGAACATGTGAAAGACTTAGTTCACTCCTATATATCCAACTTCGCTATTTTAACTCCTGGAGCTAAGATAACTAATAATGATTTTGAAGAAAATTTGGAACTGCGAGAACATGTGCAGTCAATTACATTCTGCGACGTGGAGCACGATACTGAAGTCATAATAACAGAATGCGAGCTCGTATTTCATGTGTACACTCTGGACGCGTTTGGCGCTGAGACGGATACGATGACAGATAATTCATCGGGCGAGGAGCTTGCCGTTGCAGACGTTTGGGCCCTGCCGGCCGAAGAGTTTCACGGGCTTTGGGAGAGTTTGGTGTATGATTCGAAATTGAAGGAAGAGACGTTACGATTCGTAGAGACCGCGTTTGAATTTGCTGACCGCGGTGTGGACCCCAATGTAATTGCATGGAATCGCGTGGTACTACTGCACGGACCTCCTGGTACGGGAAAGACGAGTCTATGCCGGGCATTGGCTCAGAAGTTGGCTGTGCGTTTAAGTGACAGATTTCCGCGCGCGCGGCTTTTGGAAATTAACGCTCATGGCTTGTTCTCAAAGTGGTTCTCTGAGAGTGGCAAACTCGTTGCAAAGTTATTCGAGCGAATCCGCGAAATCTTAGAGGATCGGCGGTTACTTGCATGCGTGCTGGTCGATGAGGTGGAGTCTCTCGCACACGCGCGCCGTGCCGCTCTCGCCGGACTGGAGCCCTCGGATTCTATTCGTGCCGTCAACGCCATCCTAACGCAACTGGACCGACTCAAGCGGCACCCGAATGCCCTCGTTTTGACCACATCCAACGTCACCGGGGCGATCGACGTGGCGTTCGTCGACCGTGCGGACATCAAGCGGCTCGTCGGCCCGCCGTCGGAGCGCGCGGCCTACGAGATACTGCGCGGTTGTTGCGACGAGTTGATGGCGCGCGGGCTGGTGGCGCCGCGCGAGCCGCTGTTGCCGCTGCGAGTGTTGGAGGCGGCGCGGTTTGATGAGTCGGAGGGATCGCACGCCAGCCTGCGCCTCTGGGCGGCAGCGCGTGCAGCTTCGAAGGCCGGTACTTCGGGTCGCGCGCTCCGACGCCTGCCCTTCCTGGCTCGCGCGCTGCACACTCGCGGACAGCCCACTCTTCCCACATTTATTGACGCTCTCCATTCAGCTCTGTGTCAACATATACGCGACGCGCACGAACTTTTTGACGACGATCGACCCGCGCCCGCATGATTGGTTAATTTATAATCTTATTTTAATTGATTGAAATTCACTTTGTATTGTTATAATTCAGACCGATCTATCGTCAAGTATGTTATATTGAACTAAGCTAGTGTAAAACGAAAAATAAATGAAAACATGAGTACATAGATAAGAACTTTTTATTTTTTTCACCATAATAAAATAAAGAACTCAGTCTGTCGCCGAAGAACGGTCAAAGTACGAGGAGGAGGGCTCCGA
The DNA here is from genome assembly GCA_018245575.1 of Jemadia suekentonmiller. Lineage (NCBI taxonomy): Eukaryota > Metazoa > Arthropoda > Insecta > Lepidoptera > Hesperiidae > Jemadia > Jemadia suekentonmiller. Next base: position 7,554 of record DWDU01000400.1, on the reverse strand, counting down.
GTCACCGGCCGATGATCCAGAGCATGTTGAGGCCGGCGGGCCCGAGGTGCGTGCGCGCCAGCGCGGGCGGGCGGCGGCGCGCGGCGGCGGCCAGCAGCAGCAGCAGCGCGTGCAGCAGGTTGTTGCGGCCGCGCGCCAGCTCCAGCGTGTCGCCGGCCAGCACCAGCGCGTAGTGCGGCGGGCGCGCGCTGACGCGGTGCAGCGCGAGCGCGCGCGGCCCGCGCGGCGGCGCGGCGGGCGCGGCGCTCAGGTGCTGCGAGCTGAACGGCCGCGGGTTGCCCGCTTGTGGCATCTGCACGTCAAATTACTACTTATTTACACAAATAAACTATATATTATAACCACTTACTTTAAAACGTTAGATTTTTGGCAAATAAATGGTTGATTATTTATTGATTTTGAATTTTTATAATTATTAATTAAATGGAATACATTTTTTATACATATAAATAAAAAATGTAGTAACAGAGATTGCGGTCAAATTTTAGATCAAAGATTCACATGCGTTATGAGTATCCACTGCCGTTATCCACAATATCCGTTATGGTGAAATCGTTGTTACATGCAAGTTTGCGAATGATATAATATGTAGCTGAGATGTGAAGCGATACTTGACCGTATTCTATTGCGTACCTGTCCATCGAGGTATGTGGCCAGGAGATGTAGAACAATTTCTGCATCGGTAGGCTTACTCTCGTCCCAGTCAGAGCCACCGCCGTTCCATTTATAGTTGCTCAGGCATCCGCCCTGCGCAAGCTCTGCGTGGAAAATGGACGTTATGTAAATGAAGCCGGTTGGGGGTTAGATAACGTTTGTAATAACTTTATAAATGTTAATGTTTCCTTTAGATTGATGTCGCACCCACCTATGATGCGCTGCACGGCGTAGCGCTGGTCGGCGAAGGGCTCGACGTAGGGCAGCAGCGCGGGCGCCACGCCCCCCGCGCCCCCCGCGCCCGCCGCCCGCGCCGCGCCCGTCGCGCGCAGCTCGCGCACCAGCCGCTCCAGGATCGTCACGTGGATCCACTACACGTATTATGAAAAAATGTTATCAGTGTGCTGCACATACTTCGAAACAATAACATATTATATACCGTTCTATAGGAAAATTGTATCGCATGGACTAAAAATGAAATGTTGCGAATCTAACTAATCGTAAATTCAAGTTCCACTCGGTGAGACGCTGCGGGTCGAGGTGCAGCCGCCACCATACTTGCGGGGAGCTCTGCGGAGACGTCTCGTCAAGTTTATTGCTTTCTGTAAAAAACATCATAATTACGTGAGTTTCCGTGCAATTGTGGTGAGTTAAAATCGAGTTGTTCATTCTTTAAGCGGAAATGAACCTACCCGTGTCGAGGGCGGCCAGCTGGTAGGCGGGCGGCGGCGGCGGCGGCGCCAGGGCGGACGTGGCCCACGCGGCCCACGCGGCGTCGGCGGCGGCCGCGGGCTGCGCGCGCTCCTCGTGTTGCCTGCGTCATGTCAACCACTTTTTTACATAGTGTTTAAATCGAATATAAGTTGCGATAAATGTCGAACATTAAACATTAGTTAGACATAGACCTCCCCTAAGGGATTATGCACATACTCCCCATGCCAGGCGTACGGATAGCGGGTCGCAGAGCACAAATTTTTGCACCGCTTAGCGAGGATATTAAGCTGTGCTTAGGCACTCTAGGCAGACCTCGTCATATCGCGATCTGCCAGCGCCGGGATTAGTCGCCTCTTACGACACCCTGTATAGCGGTATGTAAGTATCATAGTATACAATTATTCTTATAAAGTTCTTTTGTACAACTGTGAGCATCGGTGGAACTCAACTGATATTGGTGGAAGCGACAGAAATATAGAAAACGCACTTGAGATAATCTGCGAGCGAGCGGCGGTCGGCGATGAAGCAGTCGCGGGGAGCCGGCTCGGAGCGCGGCGGCGCGGGCGGCGGCGAGCCGCGGGCCGCGTGCGGCGAGTGCGGCGAGTGCGTCGCGTGCGGCGAGGCGGCGGGCGCGGGCGAGCGCCAGGCGCGCGCGTGCAGCGATAGCGACAAGTCGGCGTCAGAGGCGACGGAGTGTTCTCGGCTCACCTCGTTCTTCGTATCACTCTCCGATAGTATAAACGAAGAATCTGTGGAATTTCCGATATTATAACGAGGACTCAAGAATGATATATAACTAAGAATATTTCTATTTAATACGACTATTTTGAACATAAATTATGAGTTTTTACTGTACTTAAGACGGCAAGTATTCGCAGAAGCAGAAAGGACAAGGTGCATATTCCATAATCAACTAAAGAAAAGTAATCGACGCGATATAACAGAGTGCTATAGATGATTGTAAAGGTAGACATGAGACCCAGGTCGGCGGGCGCGAGGCCCAGCAGGCGCAGCTGCGCGCGCGACAGCGGCAGCGGCGCGGCGCGCGCGGGCAGCAGGCGGCGCGCGTGGTGCGCCAGGCTGGCGGCCAGCGCGCCCGCCGCCACCAGCTCCGCGTAGTGCAGCCCGCTCGTGTGTCCCGGGCACTTGTTCCATCTGCCCGCACATACAACACTTTATTATATTGTATATTTAAGCAAGACACCTTTTATTATGTACATAATGTGTAAAATTATATGTAGCCCTCATTAGATGTAACCACGGCAAGCATTATAGTCAGTATCTTATAATTACATGTATAAATATGTATTGTAGTAATATTAAATAGTAATGAGTTAAGAGTTTCATTGTTACAAACATTCGAAAGTAATCAATGTTCATGGCTTCAGGAGTCTTCTGACCAGAATTTGCAGGTCAGCATGCAAACACATGGGTTAAGTAGCTAATGTGGCAGACTGTTCTTAACCACTCATATTAAGCAGAAATACATACAAACATATCCTCATACCAGATCCCTTGTGGGGTAGACAGAGAACACAGAGTGCCAAATAGCTCTATTGTTGCACCTGTGGTGCCTCTTCCACATTCATCAGTCTCTTCATAAATGCACACCGGTTTCAGAGACTTCTAACGTCCCCATAATATAAAACCTTATTTATTTGGTCAAGATGGGTGAGTCTTGGCCTCCCTCGGCACCTGCATCCATCAATATTCACATTGTATATCTCATTCTTTCTCTGTACATGCAGTACACTTGTGGAATTCTTTACCACTAAATATTCGCCAATCAAAGTCACCCACTGCTTTTAAAAGAAAAGTCAAAGAGCACTACTTGTCTTTGTCATAGTTTTTCATTACTGATAATAGTATATTGTATGTATGTATTTGTATGCTTGTATTATTATATTTCAATGATATGGTAGTATAGTGTATTATTTATGTATGAATATTAAATAAATTGTATATGTATTTATAAAAACATGTATGTATATGTATTTGTATTTATTTATGTATATATTTGTATGTGTATTTATACATTTTAGTATATCAGTTATATACATGCATGCTAAATTTGTCTTAATTTGCAAATTTTCTTTCCATTCCTGGGTCTGCTGGAAGAGATATCTTATAGGAATAAACAGATCCTTGTATAAAGTTTGAATTTGTTGATTAGTTTTAAGTATATGGTGTACAAAATTGATAAATAAAATAAATAAATATACAAGTAGTAAAAAATGAAATTGTTTAACTCTGTGCTTCCATGTTATAGAATTGCTAAAACTAGCCATTTCTGGTAATATGTGTTTAATATCAGTTAATTAAAGTAACATTTTCAGACAAATAAAAGTTTATCCCGTTAAAATTGACATATTCTTACTAAATACCCAATGTGTAGATACGAGAGACTTGATCTATTATTTGCAAGTGTAGAGCAGAACATATGAGCAGGCTACAGTCGCAAATGCTTTTTGCATCCCATATGGATGTGGCCAAATTTAAATAAGACCTAAGGACAGGAATAGGTAATATGTAATAATAACTTGGGACATCTATACACAGCCATTTGATTCCAAAGTTAGCATCAAGAGAGCTTGTGTTATAGTAACCAGACTGCTGATAAACTATATGTATACATATAAATATAAACTTAATTCCATATTTTTTTGTTTTTTACACCCAGATACAGAACAATTACATGTGCTCATCACATAAATATTTATTCTGAGTGGGAATTGAACATCCACATAGTTTGCCACACCCATAACTGCAGGACCAACAAACCAAGCTCAGTTTTGCAATAATAACATTTTTATTATAGGACTGACACACTACACAGGTGTATGTTGCCATTATAATTCTAGGTGCTATAATGTTGGTTACATATCAAAAATACCCTCAAGAACCGGTTCAAGATAAGGACTTAGGTGCCTAGGTGCCAAGCTATTCGACGTTAGTGTGGACTAGTAGTTCAAGGTACTGAGTTTGGTACTTCTATCCTCTATCACTTTACATTTTATTCATACATCTACTGCAATACAGTACTTACAAATCATATGCAAATAATACGAAGAAAAATGCGTTTACAGCCATCCATTTCATGGAGTTAGAGCGCATTTTTTTGGCGTAGTGCACATCAATCGTCCGTTGCACCAGCGCCGAGTTTGGACTCAAAGACCTGAAACAAAAACAAACAATGCAAATAACATTAGTCAAATGCAATGAATTTCACTATATCCGTAATATAGGTTTGAGTAACATAGGCCCACACTTACATTTTTGGACTTAGTTTAAGTAACTTTGCATTTAAATTTAAAAAATACTAGAAAATAAAAAACAACATGCCGCCGGCAATTACTACCATTGTCATTGCATTACCTATCTAATTATCTATTCCGTTTAAATGTCAAACTTGACAAACTATAGAGTTGCCATTACTGTTAACACCACAGATATATTCCACTGATGTTCGTCAAATTCAAATTTCATTTTTTCAAAATTGGTTCATTACAACATTTTTTGTACGTCAAAATGAAACTACCATCGCTTGGGAAAATGCCTCACAATGGAGAAGAAGCGAAGAGCGTCAGAAGGATAATATATCTATGTTTAGCACAATCTGCTTTTAGATATTACCACAATCATAATACTGATGAAATGAGTACCTACACCTCAATGCACCGCCGGGAGTCTTTTTATATGTACTTCTATTAGTTATAAACTATATCCTTTTCCATTTATACTATCTATCATCATAATATTAGGCTTTTATGTTTTTGCTATTACCTTCCCCATTCTCGCAACGCTATAATATTACTTCAGCCTTATCTATAAAGGGGAGTAGACTCAAGTTAAAAATCAATTAATACATTTTTACTTAGTATGGAGAACTGTTCACCGTCCCATACATTCCACAACAACAATAAATAGTAAACCATCGTTCTCGCCCCCAAGGACGCAGACTGCATGTTCCACAACGCAGACGTGTGGAATCCCCGCACGAATGACCGACTCAGCCAGCTGCCGTTCGAAAAGCTAACACCGTGTCGATTCGTGCCTACATATAAGTCTCACAGGAGACGTCCATCGAAGTTAAACAACCGCTGGTTACTCTCGCTGGACGGAGCCGCAGGTTGTCTAGTGTTGAACCCCTCTCCTATTCTTCCGTAATTCCCGACGAAGCCACTTGTGCTCCCCATAAAAACCGGTGAAGTGGTAAAGGCCATTAGGGTCAACGGCGTACTGACATTTAGTAAAAAAAAGTTTTTACGTAGTTACGGGATACTACCTAAGCATATAATTAAATAGCTGAATAAACAAATACGGATTAATTCATACCAGCTCGTTCGTTGAACCTACATTCGTGATGTGCTATTTAAGTAAGACGTCTGTAACTTTTAATTTAGGCCTGTACTCAATCTGTTAAAAAATTTTACGTGCAGACAATAAAGCACGGACACCACTTATTCGATGGTTAGTTTGCAGTTGAATTTACAAGTGAAACTTTAAAAACTAATATATTTAGACTGGGCAAATTATGGTAACTGGTCGCCATCGCCCATGAACATTTGTAACTCCTGAGTAGCGACCGATGCGTGGTCGGCTTCTAGCTGTCTAAGTATTTTCATGTTGAAAAGTAGTAAGAGAAGCAAAGGGAGCCAATGGAAGAGACGGGAACAGAAACACTGTATTAAAGAATTTTATTAAATAACAAAATGCATAAGACTATGATCACAGTGAACTATCCGCTTTGGGTACATTTCACAATCGTACACACGATAAAAACCGATAACCTTGGTAAGATCTGTCTGCGAGAACATTGCGATAAACACAAATATACCTACGAACAGGCTTAGTTTTACATTCTTCACATACAATAAACCCAAATTGAGTAGTTCCGAGCTTAAATTAAACTGAAAGAAAAAATTGAAAAACAATACAATACATAACATTTGTATATACAGTAACATATTTATCAAGACGACAAATGTTGAATTGCTATTGTTATATCCTAGCCTCGCCTACCGCACATCGCGCGCTATCAGAGACGCTTCCTTACCCACGGCCACCGCGTAAGTATTAAGTGTAGATACTACGATTATTCATTCTGACTTCTAACATTGAGTTAGTCGGTAGGTATAACTATTAAAATAAAATAGTTTTATTTTAAAACTTTTAAAGATATTTCGATCACCTACTCTACAGCCCAACGTTAATCACGGACAAACATTAAGCGTCATAAAAATGAAAGTCTGAACGTTGTGTATATTTCTTTGTTTGGATGGATAACCATAATAGGCATTCAGCTCTGCACATATACAACAACAATATATTATATTCCTCTATACCAAAGGTTTGTCAGTTTATTTCGTCAACTGTCCCCTTTGAGGATCAAAGATTATGTCACCCCGAAATTACTTCATTTTAAATATATCTTGTGGGTTATATTTCTTATATTTTTTAAAGTTAAAACGAAAAATTAATATTATGACCCTTTAGTGATCACCCTGAAAGGCTCCAGCGCCCTCTAGGGGCAGTTATCGCCCATTTTGAGAAAGACGACCATAGCGATAGGGTTAACAAAATAATATGTTTGATCTTCATCATAAGGTACAAAGCAGAGCGTTTTACTCGAGTTACTTCTTCAATTTAATTTAAGCTCCCATCTTGCAAAGCTTAACTAATAACAACATATTTACGTAACGTAAAACAAATTGCACACCGATCAACAAATAATATAATTTAATGCGTTTCATGGTCATACTTATTTACATAATAAATAATGAAATATACACTACTACAATAAATAAACTAAATGACCACATTCTGTAGTAAAACTACATGTACATAAGGATGATGTCGAGACTGGAGATCGAGTGTATTTTGCTATTGTCAATGTAATGCAAAATACTAGACGGTGCGTACGAGGCGCGCTCAGTGATTCAATACAATCTATAAATTCATATTATGGAACGTCATGTCTGTAATCCCGAAGAGGTAGGCAGGGGAGTGTAATACACTCCCGTTTCACCGGCTACGTTTACAGCCTATAATACAATGGTTAGTGAGCCTATTGTCATACACCGAGCACAACCTCAGACTTCGAGCCAGCAATGTTTAACTAGGAATTGTAGTTAGAGCAGTCCAATAGTACTTAACCCACTTAACAAGAGGTCTGTCAAGGCACTT